>JAIFZK010000006.1:17152500-17195000 GCA_027481765.1 Tenualosa thibaudeaui | reverse complement strand
TTATGGCAATGTAATAACTTAATTTTTAAAAATTGGTCAATTAGTCAAAGTCTCACTAAACCATGCGTCTATAGTGGAGGTATCATTATCTTGTTCTTAGGTGTAAAGCTATTGTTAGTAGTATAGTTAACATTCACCTACTGTGTTTGTTCATCTGTACAAATGAAGGAAATCATAATGAATATCTCTGCATGACAGACTGTGGTATTGAAAAGGTTAAAGACACATTGAAGCTCTGAAATTAGGCTACTTTAAATGCACTGCCTACTCATAGTCCTGAAAAAAATATGCTTGGAAGATGATGGATGACCTCAGCAATAATTTATAAGCAAACAGAAACATGATAGCTCAAGCTTTCCTTGAACTGATACCAACAACCACCAGTGTGTGTTTGTGTGTGTGTGTGTGTGTGTGTGTGTGTGTGTGTGTGTGTGTGTGTGTGTGTGTGTGTGTGTGTGTGTGTGTGTGTGTGTGTGTGTGTGATCTTTTAGGTAAAGTTTTTCAGATGATGACCAGGGCATGTGCTTTTCTTAAATAATCTGATAATGACCAAATGTATGTACATAATCACATGTCCAATTCTTTCCTTCCAGTCTCCATGAAGAGTCTCAGACTACTCTCCATTGTGAAATGTTTCAGACTCTAGCATGGTAATAAGGGTAGATTTAAAGGAGAAATCTGGTGTGATTCTATCCTTAGGCCTGTGCTGTCCTTGACCAAGTGCTATCTGTAGGAAAAAGAATGAGAATATTGGTTTGGCTGAAATATTTGATACAACCAAAGAGCAAACCGGCAGTTAACATTAACTGAATGAGGCATACGAAAATGAAACTGGAAGTGGGTTTTTGTGCCCCTTTGAGTTAGGATTAGCTACCGCTGATGTAAATTCTACCGTATTGAAGCTTTGGTGTTGTTTTTCATTTGTAACTCACTTTGGATATAAGCATGGTCTGCCTAATGTATAGTGTGTGCAATGTGTAATGTGTGAATGTGTAGCCTATTGAAAAGCCAATCTGAAATCTGGAAGTTTATTCATAAAAATCCTGACCATGAGATGACATTCTAGATGAAAGCAGATTGCGCTCAGTTACAGTCTATGGACCTATGCTATGGACAGATGACTGTGTTACAGATCCAGAACAAATTCATTGTTCTTTTGACCTGATTAGTCCTATATGTATCTGTATATAGTTTATTTGTCAGAATTTCATAATCTGTTCATCTGCTCAAACTCCAATGTATACAAATAATACAAGTAATACAAGGCATGTTAATGCTGTTCAAGTGATAGTTTAACCAGTAAAAACAAATTCACTCCATACTCATGCTCATGATTACTTACTGTAAATCATTATACACCTTTGGGACAGACGTTATAAAATATACATCAATAAAATACTTTGGAGTCCTCACTTATACTGCATACAGTATTTTCAATATTTCAACACCAGTGCGTAGATGTATGTTATAGACTAAATTAGGTAGCTTTCATTATTGAAGGTTAATGAAAAGACAGCACTAGATGCATCACATTTGGAAAACCTATGTTTATATTGTGACAAATATTTTATATAACATATATTTGTGATAAAACAGCTGACCTACTGTGTAGAATCAACAGTGTATGACTGCAATAAGGCCAGAATCTAATGGTCAGATTATGGGAAGGAGTGTAGATAAACTCTATCGGTGTGTACAAATGAACTAACCCCTCATTTATGCTCCTTGTTCGATTAGAAGCAACAGCCTGTTCTCTTCATGATTTTTGTGCCTCACTTGGCCCACTCCCTTCAAGCTTATGAAAATGTATGAGATGTAATAATGTAAGAATAAACCAGACATAAGCACTTGCACAAGGAGAGGGATTATGTCTTCATTATGATTAATAGTAGTAGATGTTTATTTTGCAGCATAGAGATTATTTTTATGCTGACTCAGCAATGAATATATGCGATTATGCATTAGTGGATACCAAAGGCAGGAAAAGTGTGGCAGGTTGCAAAATACTATTTTTCTATATATCATCGATTGAATTACAGGTGTTATTCTTCTTCCCATGTCAAAAGCTGGCAAATTTACTCAGACGTTCACAAACACAAACATTAGCAGACATCACAGATAGACCTCTGGCATTCATTCTAAGAAGAGGAGTGCACTATTTGTCATTCAGTGGTATTTCCCAGCAATAAGTAGAATCTGTTTGAGTGAGTCAAGGATTTAAGGTCACAGAGTCAAAAACAGAGTGAAGCATAAGAACCATTAAAGACCTTGACATGCAGACTGTGTGTGTGTGTGCATGTCTGTGTGTGTGTGTGTGTGTGTGCGTGTGTGTGTGTGTGCGTGTGTGTGTGTGTGTGTGTGCATGTCTGTGTGTGTGTGTGTGTGTGTGTGTGTGTGTGTGTGTGTGTGCGTGCATGCGTCACTGTTCATCTATGTCTGTGTCTATGTGAGTTAGCAACAATATTTCCATCATGACTGACATGTCAGCACACCTTCAGGATGCTTAGGGCAAATAAAGCGTGAAAGATATCAACAACAGCCCACAAAGGTTTTAAATAATTTTTTTGTTTTTTTTTAATCAGTATTTGCTTTACAATTAATATGCTTTGTGTGTTTCTTAAAGGACCTATGGTGGTTGCCCCTGGGATTGACCTAACAATCTGGTGTTCAATTTAAAAACCTAAATCTCCAAGGCCCATTTTTAATATGTCCTGGACTTATATTTTTGACATTGCAACAGACACTAAAATCAATGGGAGTGCAAAGATTTCAATCTCTTCAATCTACTTCTACAATGAGAGAGTAGCAAGTGTAACATCACGCTGTATTTATTTCCTTCCAATTATTCACAATTCAAAGCTATTTAAAGGACGAGTGTGTGTGTGTGTGTGTGGTGTGTGTGGTGTGTGTGTGGTGGAAGTAAAGTTAAAGCATGCTTCATAAAGTAAATGCTTCATTGCCCCAAGGAGAACATTTTCCTTGATATTCAGCCACAGCCTCACACATACAATGCTTCTCTCACAACAACCATTATGAACACCACGGTGTGTGTATATCAGATGCTAAAGCACGGTAGTAATAATTGGTAATAAGGCCTTTACACTTCACAGTGAATTAATCTGATATACACATACAGAGGAGTTCATTATCCCGCTTCTACCACTGTTGCTAACAATTTACATGTTTTGATAGCTAAAACAGGCTCGATTGCAGAACTACTTTATTCCTTACTTAGATGTCACTGCCGTTACTAGTTGTAAGTGGATGGTTGCTATGATCAAAAGCAGGTCGTTAGCTCCATTTCTCGTTGTCAAGCTGCATATTCAAGGATTCTATTCTGTCTTGGCTTTCGTAAAAACACCCATACTCCCAAACACAGTGTAACAGAGTTAAAAACCATCGTGTTAATGTGACAGTTCATTTAAACTTCACAGTGAGTTGGGCAAATTGATATGCAAGTGTAATATGGCCATTCTTTTTTGATGAAGCAGTGGTATAAATGCAACATGCACTATAAATTCAAAACATTAGGTCACTTGTCTTGTTTGTGTGTGTGTGTGTGTGTGTGTGTGTGTGTGTGTGTGTGTGTGTGTGTGTGTGTGTGTGTGTGTGTGTGTCTATCCCTGCAGCCTTTCTCCCCTTGCCATATCCTCATATCCGCTCCTCTTCCTTCCCTTCCTCCTTTCCTCTCCTCCTTCGAAATGTCTATCTCACACACTCACTCACACACACACACACACACACACTTTCACACACACTTTCATCAGCTCCCCCCAACCCCCCCTTCTGTCTGTGTGACTCCCTCCATTAACCTAGAAAGTCAGGAGTAAATAGGAAGGCACACACATACACACACTCACACACACACAAACGCTGACACTTGCATAAACTCACATATGAGCGCATGGACACACACATACAGACAGAAAGACACACACATACACACACTGTGGCTGTAGAACTCGACCTGATGATCTCTGTTCTTCCCACAGGCATGGACACTGTAATGGCCACAGATGTCACTGTCACAGCTGCATATCTAATTCCTCTCCCTCTCTCTCTCTCTTTCTCACACACACACACACACACACACACAACATACCAAACAAACAAATACATTCACAAAACTAACCACACACATAAAAAAAACAACTTTGTGATGACCAATACAAAATTTTATTTAAACTCAAAAACCCATAACAATAACACATGACAGTATAAAACTATACAGACTTTGGTCTCTGTGCTCTATGAGAAAGAGACAGAGCCACATGGAAACTGTCAGGTAGATTGCACCATCATTGAAGTGGTACATTAAAAACACACTATAGGATGCCAATGTGAAAAAGTGTCTTAGCTTTTAAACATATGACCAGTAGACATGGTATAAATCTGTACTGGTGCACATTGCACATGATTTCACTTTAGCACTCTCTAGCGCATGGACACCCATTATGTTTCCTCATTTAGGAGATGCCGGTGGAGAACTGGTGACCATAGTGGGTCACATACAGTCGCATACATACATACTCTCTACTGAATGTCTGCATTTTTCTGGGGGAATTGTGTGGAAGTGGAGGTACTGTACAAATTAGCATTATTTACAGCAGCACACACACACACACACATACGAAGCCATATTATTTTCCTGAGGACAACATCAGAGTCGACTCTCTTTGTATTTTATGGTACGGTACAAGTCTTTGGGAGCAGTGTGTGTGTGTGTGTGTGTGTGTGTGTGTGTGTGCTTATATACACAGGAATATCAGCCCACAGTTGTCAGGCAAATGTGTACAAGTACTATAGAATAAACAGCATGTGTCTGTGTGTGTTTGTATGTATGTCATTTTGTGTGTGTGTGTGTGTGTGTGTATGTGTGTGTGTGTGTGTGTGTGTGTGTGGCATCTCATCGTGGTGTTGCAGCTGACTGGCGCTGAAGGTGAGCTGGTTTGGTTGGCACGGGAGGTTTGACACCTGTGGGCGCACCCTTGCTACCGGTGAGACCGAAGTTGCGTCTCAGCAGTGCCACACGTCTGGCATAAACAGAAAGAGCGGGTGAGGAGTAAGCCTTGGAGACATCTACAAGAGACAGACAAAAGAAAGAAATACATAAGCATTCATATTTGCTTTACAACATTTACAAAATTTCACACTGTCAAAAGTCAAAATAAAAAAAACACACATTTACAGTGTTACAGAGAGAAAAGGGGACCGAGAGAAAGAGGGTGATGTTCTTTTAGTACCGTGTGTTAGATCCATAGAGAATATTTTACATTAGCAAATGATTAACATATAAAGATGAAGCAAAAGTAATCAATCAATCAATCAGTGACTGTATGTGACAGACAGAACTAGACAGTGGCCATAATAGA
This sequence comes from Tenualosa thibaudeaui, assembly GCA_027481765.1. Classification (NCBI taxonomy): domain Eukaryota; kingdom Metazoa; phylum Chordata; class Actinopteri; order Clupeiformes; family Clupeidae; genus Tenualosa; species Tenualosa thibaudeaui. The sequence continues at coordinate 17,189,628 of JAIFZK010000006.1, read as the reverse complement.
AAGAGAAGGAGAGATTTCCTGTCAGTGCCTGTCTGCCATTACCCAGCTGAGGTGGGAGGGAAAGGATGGACACCTCACCTCAGGACATACATGCATTCACCCACTCACTGCTGGGCCAGTAGGCGCACATGCGCCCGCGCACACACACACACACACACACACACACACACACACACACACATAATACTGTACACACAGGTACGAATGCATGTTAGCATAAAAAAATGGAATGCTATGGAAAGACATTTCTTCACTCTCCCTTTGTATCAGCATCCACTTACATCCACTTATGTCAGTAAATTCTGAATACAACCCTTTATAAATGTGCTTAATGTGTTTCTTAATAGATATAGACTTTAAGTAAAGTGTTACTGGAGAGGAAATAATGGCTGTCATGATCATCACTCCGTCACATTTTGGTCTGCCACCTATGTGACACTCCATAGAAATAAATCAAAGCAAGTAAAATTGTATTGAACTAAACTGAACCAGGTCAATGGTGGTAATGAACTGGAGGAGGGCATTTAGCTAGTCAATCACACAATCAGCAGAGACACATCTCCCTGAAACAAAGACAATTTGGAAACACAGTTTCCCCACTCAGGGTCTTCATTTCCAACTGGCTTTGGCTTAGTTTTCTGTATCAGGTATGTCTACAAATTCCAGAATTTGGTGTGACTTTCACCAAAGCATTTATTAGAATGAGTGCACACACAAATAAGATTAACGCCTGTGCTTCTGTAACAGAGCTGCTTGTGTCTGTCTCGTTTTCTTGTCTTTCTTTCTCTTGAGAGATTATGAGACTTTGTGAGGAGTGTCAGGGTGTAAGGAGGCCAGTTGAAACCAGTAGGCAAGTAGGAAGAGGTCTTTTTAAAAACGGTGATATGGAGCAATGTAACTTCTTTTGTAAATACCGGTTTAAAAGTCAAAGTCTCTCACTCTTTCTCTTTACCCCCCCTCCCTCTTTCTCTCTCTCTCTCTCCCCCTGTTCTCCGCTCCATTGACACAGCTGGTGCAGAGGTCAGCTCAGGAGGAAGGAGAGGGGGCGTGGGGGGAGACGGGGGGTTGGGGGGGGGTCAAGATGGGAGAGGAAACACAGAGGTTACAAGGTGAAAGAGCGAGGGAACAAAGAAGGAGGAGTGAAGGAGAGGAGTGGGTGAGATAGCATATCGGGTGTAAGAGGAAGAGGAGGGCAGAGGGAATTGAGGTTTCGGGGAGCTTAAGACATGGTTTGGGAGTGTGGGAGTTGGGGAGGGTGGTTAAAGTGGTGGAGGGAGAGGAAGAAAGAGGGAGAGAGAGATGATTTAAGGACAGAGGAAAGACAGACAGGGAGAGTGTCTGAAAGAGGACTTTAGGTCAGGGAAAGGAAGGGAGAGACAGACAGACAGACAGACAGACAGACAAACAGACAGAGAAACAGACTGACAGATAGACACAGAGAGTGATGGAGAGACAGGCATAGAGGAGGTAAAGAGGAAGGAGAGAGAGGGTGGGAGAAAAAGAACAAGAGAAACTAGACAGAAAATAGAAATGGAGAGACACAGAAAATGCAGAGAGGAGGAAAGATCTTGAGGACAGGGAGAGAAAGAGACAGGGAAAGAGAGAGAGGGGACTTTAGGGGAAAGAGAGAGAGAGGGCAGCAGATGCTGCCCAGGCCCCGAGCAACAGAGGGGGGAGGGGGTATTTTTAGATCTGCCCCTAGGGGGTTAGAGCTGGGAGCACACACACACACACACACACACAGAGAGAGAGAGAGAGAGACAGAGAGAGAGAGATACATGTGTGGATACACAACATACAAACACACATTCTCCCTCGCACATATGTAAGTATGCCTATAAACCATTTTTTTTATCTTGAAACCATACACACACACACACACACAGATATATGGAAATACATAGACACACACAGGCATACAGTCCCACATAGAAATGTGATTAAACACAGTCTTTTTCACACACTCCTCTGAGTATGACATCTGTTTTCTGTGACGTTGCTCACACACCTTTCTGCTGTTTCCCTCTACATGCACTCTTTCTCTGTTCCTGCCTTTCCCTCTCTCTTCATCTGTCTGTCTCTCTCTCCATCAGTCTTTCTGTCTGTCTGCCCTCTGCCTCTGCCCATCTGTCTCCCCTCTCCATCCCTCCGTTTCTCTGTCCTCCGACACCGACTACCTCCCCCCCCCACCACTCCCCCCCCCCACTCCCACACACACACAGACACACACACACACACTCTGCCTCCTGCCCTGCACCCCCCACCGCGATCCACTCTCAATCCACCGCGGTTGTGTTGTCACCATGGAAACGCAACTTATGCCCCAGAGATACATGCAACGCACGCAAGCAGTCACCTCCATCCACCCCCCCACCCCATACACACACAGACAAATACACACACACACACACAAACACACACTCAATTACACAGCCATACACACATCCCTCCATAGACCTAACACACACACACACACACACATCCAAGTAAACAACCCTTTTTGACAGTGCTATTGCCTCACCATGTGTTGCTCACATGCACATTCAGTGATATGAAAGTTTAGTGATTCAATCATCATCATTTTCATGTCACCTCACTACTCTCCATATGGTCATGAGCTCCTATAGATGACAGCATTCTGAAAGCTTTTGTTTTGATTCCTTGCCATTTTTTTCATTAATCTCATTTCTTCTGCTTACTACTCCTTTGCTCACTCTTTCTTCCTGTCCATCATCCTGCTTTCATACTCTCTCATGACTAAGTGGATTTTTTTTCTCATTGTATTGTGTGAATTTCACATGAATGAAATGATTTGCAGTTGTGACCACCAGGGGGAGAGAGTTGTTCAAATTGTTCATAATGTAGCTGTCCATACATATGCCCACTAGATGGCAGTAGGTGACAACACCAGACAGCCTTGCTCCATTTTCTCCACGTAGTGATTTTTCAGTGTAGTTTATTGACCTAAATCTCATGCTGTGCAAATGTTGTACATTTGTTGTTTTGGACATGATTAGATTAGATGAATCTATTCTTACCTTTTTCTCCTTCCTGACTCTCCTGAGTGACAGGCTTCTCTTTGACTGACAGCCTCTCATTCACAGATGGCTGAGTGTCCTGGGGGCGGGACCTGATTGCAGTGATTGACAAGTCAGAGATGCTGGAGTGGGATCTGCAAAAGATGCCCGAGTCACTGAGGTCGTCTGAGGCACTGCCCGAATTCTCCTCCTCCAAGGAGTCTTTCAGGTCGTACTCAGCAGTGCCCGAGTCATCAGAGTCATCCTTAGGGTCCTGCAAGTGGCTGGACAGGCTTGGTAAATTGCAGGCAGGCTTTGGGTCCTCTGGGATGGTCGCTGTGCTGCTGGAGTCACTCATCTCCTCAGGTTTCTGTAATTAAAACAGCATCGATCAGTCACTCTGTTTGTGTGTGTGCCTGTGTGTGTGTGTGCTTGTGAACATAATTGTGTGTGTGTGCGCGCATGTGTGAGACAGAGATGGCCAGACTCATGTAATGTGAGAGACGCAGGTGTAGATGTGTTTACACTGTGCTACAGATGAGGCAGTAGTCTCTCTTTCTCTCTCTCTCACACACACTCTCTCACTCTCTCTCTTTCTCTTTCCCTGTCTCCTCTCTTACAAACACATTCTCTCTCCCTCTATCTCTACCTTCCTCTTTTTCTCATTTTATTCTTTCTCTGGCCTGGAACTGTGATGTCATGTAGGCAGCTTGCAGTTGCCATGGGAACCACCAAGACCTTTTGGCTCTGATGGGTTCTGAAGTGGCTTGGGTTTAGTGAGGCTCGGACCTCTCCTCTTTCACTCCTCTTTTTTCATCCCCCCTTTCTGACCACAGGCAATTCTTTCTGCTCTCTTCCTGCCATCTGTGTCCCTCCCTTCTCTCTCTCTCTCTGGCACACTCTTCCTCAGGCCATCTGATGGCGTTTAATTCCCCTAAACCCATCTGCTCAGGGGAGCGAGACCAGTCCAGACACACTCACACAAACACATACATACACAAAGACACGCACACAATATACAAACAAACTACCAAATGACCATTCAAAAACATACACATGCAGCAATATTTAAAGTAAATGGGGTAACTGCACATCAGTTATATGTTCTGTTCAAAAACACCCCCCCCTTCACACACACACACACGTTCCATGCAACATATGAATGAATGAATTAAGTGCATAGATGGATACATTTCATTCAGATGTTCAAACATAAACATATGCACACAATATACAGTACAGAGTACTATAAAGCCTCTACAAGCTCTATGTATTTTCTCTCTCTTTCTCTCTCTCTCTCTCTCTCCCTCTCTCACACACACACACACACACACACACACTCACCTTGAAAACCAGCTGTATGCCATTTTGATCCACTTGGTTGTTCTTCAGTAGTTCACTGCAGATACAATATATAAATATAATCAATATGTGTGTGTGTGTGTGTGTGTGTGTGTGTGTGTGTGTATGATAGAAACCAATGGAGAAGGATAGAGGAGACAAAGAGAGAGTATGCCTGTGTGCATACCTGTTGTTTCTTATCCGAATGCTTCCATTCTGCCTCAGCTCTGAGAGGAGACGTTTGGGTGATTTCTCCCCTTCTGACTCTCCTATGACACACACGTGAACATCTCCATCATGTCCCAAAAGCCACTTTACACTCTTTCTGCTGCCTGCCAACACAAACACAGACACGCGCATCACATTCATGTTCAGTCTAACAAAAGAAAGTATCTTGGGGATATTCAATATTTAACATTTAATTCATATTTAAATATATTACATTTGATGAATAGACATATAAATATACATATAAGTATCTTTTACCAAGAAACATAGTTTAGGATTTAATGTTATGTACATTACTGAAGATAGAGGTTCAATTCAGAATATGGATTGTAATTACTTAATGCAACCAGCAGAGGGCATTGTGAGCCTGTATGTTGCAGAGCTCTGATTTGTTGCAGAGCTGCATGTAGACAGGCCTCTGGTGTGATGTACTCAACGCTAAGTGTAAGTGATGAACAGAGGGATAGAAGAGTGTGATGAAGAGGAAAGACTACAACTAGAAGAAAGACTACAACTCATTTGAGGAAGAAAGGAAAAACAACAACCAGCCTAGTCCATTCACTTATGACACCATGAAAACTAGCCAAGTCAGATTAGAGAGAAGTCTAGGGTGCTCTTCTCTACTGAGGCATCAACAGGGAGCTGGAACCATTTCACAAAATAAAAGTCCCCCTGGTGCTTTGGGTGCCCATCAAGACAATTGCAGCTGAACTAACTCAAACCTCCTGTGTGTGTGTGTGTGTTTATTGGGTTTTATGTTTCCCCTCAGAAAGAACACATTCCATGAATGCCTACAACAAATGCTCAGGGAGATTGTCCTGAGCCAGAAATCTTGCACCACACACACTCGCACACACAAGACACACATACACAAACAGTTAAAAATGTTCAACTACTTCACCATGCTCATCATTTACGGAAACAAAACATTACAGAATGTAAAACATGTAAGCAATCTAGGTTAGTTAGTTAGTTATTCACTAATCCACACACACACACACACACACACACACACACACACACAAAGTCTGAGAAAGAATGTATTCATCACTTCTCAGTTATCACCTGACTCCTATTTTGGTTGCGGTGAAAACCTTAGAAGAGAAAACACTTATATAACAATATAATGACAGTTACCAGACACATGCTGACACACAAAAAAAAGGCAAAAATAATGAGAAGCTGCTAGGTAACCCCATCCTTGCGTGTGTGATTGTGTGCGTGTGTATGTATGTGTGTGTGTGTGTGTGTGTGTGTGTGTGTGTGTGTGTGTGTGTGTGTGTGTGTGTGTAAATGTGTGTTTGTATCAGTGCCTGCCTACATAAGGGTGAGGGAAAATTTCACACTCAGTGTACCATGACAAAGGGTTGGTTACGTAAAAAAAAAAAAAAAGAAAAGAAACTGGTTTTCCAAGGCTGTAGGGTGTTACTATGAAGACACCTTACCCCGAAGGCTCAGGTAACATGGCACAGATTCTCTGAAGTGTGTGTGTGTGTGTGTGTGTGTGTGTGTGTGTGTGTGTGTGTGTGTGTGTGTGTGTGTGTTTTTGCTAGGACACACTCTCCGATGTCCAAATCTAGCCCACACAGTTGTTAGAATACAAGACATGGAAGATCATCAGACAGACATGGGGAAATACATAGGGAGAGATAGAAAGACATAGCATAGACAAAACAGTGCAGAGATAATTATGCAAAACCTGCAATGTGAGTAGTTCTTAGCATTCTGTGTGTGTGTGTGAGGCTGAGAGGGGCAGTTACTTGGTGAAGGTCATGAGGTTCATTAATGCAGATGACTAGCACTGATAGACTAATGTGGGCTTTCTTTGTTTGAGTTTATGTGTGTGTGTGTGTAAGTGTGTGTGTGTGAGAGAGAGAGAGGAGAGAGGGGGGTGAGTACAAAAAGAAGACAGTAGACTGTGTGTGTATGTGTGTGTGTGTCTGTTTGTGTAAACTTGCTGGATGATAGCTTAATTGCAATGTTTCAGACCCAGTGCTTGGGGGTGTCATACAGTGTCTATGTGTCTACGAACAGCCTCTTCATCTACACACTACCTGACTCAAAGAGAAACTTACACACACACACATGAATTGAGAAAAATAATGCTGTTCATTACTGAACAATGAAGCTATCATCAGCTGCACCATCAGCTAGTTCTTACAGGAGCAGAATAAAAGAGAGAAAGAAAGGGAAGGAGGGAGAGAGAGAGCTTTAAGAGAGAGAGAAAGAGAGAGAAAAAGAGAGAGAGAGTGTCTCGGAACTCAATAACTGTCCTATTATAAGGGTGGAGGTGGTGTACGTGAGAGGAGGTGGAGGGGGTGAGCACAGTGTCAGTCTCAGTCTCAATAACTGACCGCACGCCACTGTCACACTAAAGCCTCTTTGTCTTGGCCGTGCGCAACAGTCATGTGTGTCCCCCTGATCACAAAAGCCTGCTGACGTTGTGTTCCACGTTTCCACAGCACTGTCAGAGCACTCTACTCTAAGGACTCTGTGTTCAGTGCACTTATTATAATCTACGCACACACGCACACACATACACTAAATGAACACACCCTGAAGACAGAATGTGGATAGGTGAGATTCCACTACAGGTAAATGGTTTCTCTCTCACTCAAAAAAAATCTAATTTGAAGTGGTTTACAGGCACAATAGTCTTTCTTCCTTTAGTCTACTACTCTCTCTCTCTCTCTGAAAATTTTCGTAATGCATGAATTTTATCTCTGACGCAATCTGTCTAAAAGCATCTCTTTCTCACACCCCTGCCTTCCTCTATCTTTGGATCTCTCATTCTTCCTCCTGCATCACATCTCATTGGCACTCAACTCCCATTCCTCTCTCTCACTTCCCTTTCAAGAAAGGTGACAGTGCATTGAGAACATTCTGAACCATGACAGACACTTTAAATAGAATTTACACTGTGCTCTTCCCAATCCATGAGAAAAGAAAGAAAGTAACAAAGAAAGAAAGAAAGAAACAAAGAAACAACAAAGAGAATGAACAATGGAGAACAGAAATAGGACCAAGAGAATGTTCCCATGTGAGAGATTAAAATTGTAACGTATATCAGATGTTTATTGTATCATGTGTGAGTGATGAGGTTGGATACCATTCACTCTCATAAACAGCTAAGCTCCATAGTGTCTCTCACAAACATAAACATTTATGTATCTGTCGTCATAAAAGATTAAAACTCCTGATAGACGTTACAGTGATACTCTGGCAATGAACAAACTGTAACCTGTCATCAGCATATAGGCTTTTTAATTATTTTGCATATTTCTCCACACTTTTGACAGCTCCATTGGTACTACCTCCATAAGATGACTGTCCTATACCAGTCATCTCCATTCACCACAGCTGTGAATGTTTTCTCGGATTTATGTAGTGGCCCTGTTGTGTAGTTCTCTATTCTTTGTACTTTTAAAGCAACACAGAATAGTTCTTTTACCCTTCATTTTTATTTTGATGCTACATGGAAAACTGAGTCTCTTACATCTTACTCTTCTCTGCTCTCATACATCTTATTCTGACTCTGGACCCTGCATTGATTGGGGTTGACCCCTCTTTCTCCCATTCTATGTTTCCTCACTGAGCTCACATTACTGATGCCCTGAAGAATGCTGCACATTTCCTATGACTGTGCTCATGAAATCCTCTGTGTCTTTTCCTCATTCCACCGGCATGTGTTTCAGCTCTGGCTTTTTTCAAATGCTTTGGGCCGCACTGGGCTGGTTTCCAAGCCAAATCTGTTGACGCCTGGATTATGCTAAGGAATATAAGTGGGCTTGCGCTGGTAAGCTGATAGTTATGGTAAGGGCTTTGTTCGGCGGTAAAAGTCAGGGAGTGGGTAGAGTTAGTTTGGCAGTCAGGCCTCTCTATAGCTTTGGTTGGTACTTGAGCAGATCCAATGGGGTATTGATATGTTGGTTATATTTCTGCTCTTTGCCGGGGTTATATGAATCATGTATGCTTCAGGCCAATTGAAACGCATCTGAAATGCAGCTGTTCATACAGAGCTTTGCACAAGCGGCTCTGTGACATCAGCTTGTGTGTGTGTGTGTGTGTGTAGATGGGTGTGATCAATGGGTTGACAATAGAATAAGCCAGATTGTGTTTTGTCACAGAGCCCTGTTCTGGAACTCAATTCAATTAGGTCAGAGTTCAACTCTGACATCACAGTGATGCAGATGCACTACTGAGACAAAGGAACTCTGCGTCCAAAACACACACACACACACACACACACACACACACACAAAGCAACAAATAGGCTGTCTGATGGGCAGAGATGCTTCACTCTCTCCCTCCCTCTTCACACACACACATATGCAAGCACACACACACACACTGACTAAATCAGGCCTAGAGTAAGATGCAATGGTCCAGATACCCTCTCCCTCTCCTTCATGTAAACACACACACACACACGCGCACACACACACATGCACACACATACACCCTGTGGCAGCATGTCTTACCTTTCTTGGCTCTGGGTGTGTTCTCCTTCCTCCTCTCAATCTCCTCCTTCTCCTCTCGCTCTTTCCAGCGCCGCACCTGCTCCTCACGCATCTTTAGGAAGAGGATCTTTTTCTGCTCCTCGCTCAGAGCCTCCAGGACGTCCGGGTCCACATACATGTCTTTCAAGATCTGCTGCAGCATCCTGATGCTGGATCACAGTCAGGCTTCACCCACAAGACAGAGGAGAACCACCCAAGGAGGGGAAAGAGAGGAGGAGATGGTAGGGGCGGAGGAGAGGAACAGTGGAAAGAGGAAGAGAAAAACAATAAAGAAAGGACTGGTGGTTCTCCTGAGAAGTTCTTAAGATGGGATGGATGCAGATGATGTTGTTGGCAAACAATACTGAGTTTTGACCCAACGACTTAGCACCAAAGGTCTCTGATTGGTAGCCTGGTGGTTAGACGTCAGTTTTCATTGGATTGTAAAGCTGATCTCGAGAACAGCAATTGCGTGAGACTCAAAATTTAAAAAATAAAGTTCCTGTGAGTTTTTCTTCAGTTGTCAAACAAAGGCCCCCTCTATCATCCGTCGCTGTGGCTATTGCCTTCGTTGTTTGGACAGTTTCTCTCCCACACGGGGTCCAAGTGCTGAGTCCTTTGGACAGACAGAGAGAGACACAGATAATATAAACATACTTTGCAAAGAAAAGCACAGCATGAGAGAGAGAGATGTCAAATAACGGGAGAGAGGGAGAAAGACAGAGATGGAGAGGCATATTAAGAGAGCGATAGAGATGAAGGGAAAGAGGGCTGGAAAGAGAGAAAGAGAGAGAAAAGAGAATAGACGGATCAGTTACAGCATCTGCTGCTTCATTCATTTCTGCCTGTCTACATTTGGCAGACCTCCAGCTGCCACCATTAAATCCACTGTCTCATTCTTCTTCAGCAGTGGCCCGGTGATCTGTATGTGTGTGTATGGGGGGGGGGTCTGGCACGCACACAGACACACACACACACACACACACACACACTCACACATGCACACACACACACACACACACACTTTCACCTGTCCTCCCTGCGCATGTGTTTTGACTTTGTTTTGACTTCTGTTTTTTTTTTTTAAAAACAAACATCATCAACATAACATCAATCAAACACACACACACACCCACAGCAAACTTAACACCAATCATGCCTCTGCATCTAAATTCTAATAGAAAGTACATTGCTCAAAGTATACTTCCATCTCTCTCAATCTGTCAGACACACTGAATCTCTCTCTCTCTCTTTCTCTTTTTCTCTGTGGATCTGCCACACCTTTGTGAGTAGCTTGTGTTTGCAGAGGTAAACACTCATTAAACAAACTCACATGAAAACAAATAAGTAATTCTCACTCACTCACTCACACACACACACAGAGTAAGCTAACAGCTGACCTCTGAAGCACATGGCATGTTTAAACTAAACAAGAGTGGCATTCATGGTGCCGGCAATCCCTGAAATACACACACACACACGGTGCTGCCAATCCCTCAAACAACAGCAACTAAGCCAACATACATGTCGAAATCATACAGAGATCAACAGACTGTAGTTACACACACATAGTGTATGTCAATGAGTATAAACATACACAAACACACACACACACAAACACTCTTCAATCTAACAAACACACAAATACAGACATTGCAACATTGCTGAAAAAGGAATTTTGTGTTTGATAAACAAATGTAGCTCACTGAGCAGATTTAAAAATCATGAGGCAGATAAAGTTATGGAGAAAGAAAGAAAGAAAGAAAGAAAGAAAGAAAGAAAGAAAGAAAAGTGTAATACTAATCTTAGCAGAGGATGATGTTTAAAATTGGAACAAAGAAAAAGAGGGAGAGAGAGAGAGAGATGAAAAGAGTTTAGATGTGGTGAGAAGTTGAAAGAAAGAAAACCAGGGCAGAAAGGAAGACTACACACCACACAAACACACACGCGTGCGTGTGCACGATTAAGCACAAATTCTACTCAAAAGTATAGTAGAACATACAAAAGTTGCCAAGCACACACACACACACATACACACACCTAAATAGAAAGTGTTAGTATTCACTGGCAGGCTTCCTCTCTCTCTCTCTCTGACACACACACACACACACACACACACAGAAAGCGTCAGTACTCACTGGCAGGCTTGTGGTCTAGAGTGAGCTGCGTTGGCTTGGATATGCACTCTTCATGGCTTTGTATCTGGAGCTATAGTGACATCAGAGCATTCCTCTCCCTCTCCCTGTGTGTGTCTCTGGGTCTGTCTGTCAGCCTCTCTGTGTGTGTGGTGTGTGTGGTTGCTCACAAAAGTCTCAGGAGCTGACTCCTCCCCCTAACGCCTGCACACACTCGCACATGTTCTCTCTCACACTCTCCTTTGCTCTCTCTCTCTCACTTAGTTATTTGTTATTTTTTTCTCTCTCTCTGTCTCTCTCCCTCTCTCTCTTTCTCTTAGTTTTCTGCCAGACTGAAACACCCTGGCAAAACTGTGAGTGAAATTCAGACAGGCAAACAGGCTATTGATCGGTGGAGAGTGGGGGTCGGGGTCTGAGTTTTTTCAGTGGGTTTTGTGTGTGTGTGTGTGTGTGTGTGTGTGTGTGTGTGTGTGTGTGTGTGTGTGTGTATGGTGAGAGCCCGCTGGAGAGGGGGACACATTTGAAAAGAGAAGCAGGAGGAGGGGCAATGGAGATGTATTGTGTCTCCACAGTGTAAAGAATGTTTGACTTAACACAGGAACAAGAAAACAGGGAAAAAAACAACACAGACTCAGAAAGAAAATCTTGATGGACATTACACAAAAAAGGTGTGTGTGGATCTGTCTGTGTCTGCTGACGGGAAATCTTGTATGTTTGTTCACTGGTTATCTGACAGTATAATAGATGTGACTAATCAGAAGGAGTGGTAGCTGGAGCTGTGAGAGTCTGATCCCATATGTGTGTGTGTGTGTGTGTGTGTCTATCTGTGTGTGTCTGTTTTCCCATCATTACTTGTAAGCCAAACCTCAGGTGATAATACCTGCCTGACCAGCCAAGCCCTACTGTCTAATGTCCTGCCCTGTACACTCCACATAATAACCTCTCTCTCACACACACAACTTAGAATGATTAAGGCCCAGTTGTACATATGAGAAAAACCAACAAGTACCAGTAGCTCCCCACCTGCTTAAGAGTACCTCTAAGGGTCAAAGAATATATTGTAAATAACTGTAAATTTTTTAAAAAGTTAAAACTGTTAAAAAAAACATTCTGTCCTGTCTGGTACAAATTGATTCTTTCCCAGTTTTGCTGCTCTGATAGTTAGTAGGCTAGTGCACACCAGATTTGTCTATAACTCTAAAATAAAATAAAAGGTTCAAAAAAGAACAAGGTAGGTCTGTATAGGAGGACAAAATGTTGGAGACCCTGATATAGTTGAATTCATGGCTAAAAAAAATCAAAAAAATTCTCTGCCACCTGATTTTTTCCTCTCAGACTCACTCAGTGACTGGAGGCAAATACATTTAAACAAAGAGGTCAAGTTGTGTGAACACAAGCCTCTCCATAAATATCTTATCAGAAGATATCTTCTGTTGTAGCCATGCCAGGCATATAAACTGCCACACACACAGGTTTTAGGGCACCCCTACACACACACACACACACACACACACACACACACAAACACACACACACATCAACCAACAACCCCCTTTTAATGTCTCTAGAGAGGAGAAAATAAGGGCCATTTAGAAGTCATAACAGACTGAAATGAGATGATCTAAGTTCCTCGAGATAACAACAGTTACAGTAGATGGTGTTTATTTTAAACCTTGATCTTTTGACTTTTGTGTGTTTTGTTAGGAAAATGAAGAGATTTGCATCTCAAAGCTCTCCCTTGAAAGCAGGTTCCGGAGGTATCATTGCCGTTCTGGATTTTCAAGTCCTCAGATGAACAAATAAATCTGAAAACAGTGTAAACAGAAAAAGTCCTTGCCATTGCCATTGGGGACGAAATTACACAATTTAATTACAAAATAAAACTAACAATCAGTTACATTAACTTGAAAACATGTGTAATTATATTACAGTTACTTTTAAGAAATATTCAAGATTACAATTACAACAACATACTCCCTGAATGTCTGATACTATTCTTATATGTCTAATTGGTTCTCCTATCATGTTTTAATTGGAAACACCACTTGATGCTGGATCCACAGCTTACAAGTGGTCTGAGCTGCAGCTGCAAGGAGGCCTGCAATGTCAAGTAGAAACTACAATGTAGTCCTGGCCCATTGTCAGAAATAAAAAGTAGCTGGGGTGAGCCCAACCAATCCCAACTGCTTATTCAGTAATGTTCACCAAATGTTGAATGTCAAAGATGTCCAACTCCACTATATGTCAGGTGTTCATGCCTCCTTTTATACCACAGACTATACTTTTTAACCTGTGCATGTTGTGTAAGAATGCCCTGCACATGCATCTCACATAGCTCCCTCCACACACAAACAAAAATCCATGCATTTTGAAGGCTTTCAAATAGGCTTTACCCTATTCAGCAGTAGCCTGGTAGAATATTGGCAGAATGTTTCTTTGCACAGCATTGTTGCTGGTAAACCCCACAAAATCCATGGATTTTTCTGTCGGCTAAATTCGTAAACTATGCTAAATTAAAACAGCAAGCTATATTGAAGGAAGGAATGCCTTGGCTGACAAAAAATCCTGTGTGGAGGGAGTTATGTGACACTTGAGCAGCATATACGGGGCATGCTTGGGCCGCTTGCACAAATGAAAAAGTAATAGTCCGAGCCTTAAAACTACGGTACCGCTTGCCAGATGGTAGCAGCTGAAACAGTCCATGACAAGGATAGCTAGGGTCCTTACTGATTCTTTTGGCCTTCCTGATGCATTGCCTTTTATACAAGCGCTGGATGGAGGGTGGATCACATCCACAGATGCTTTGTGCTGTGTGCACAACTCTTTGCAGTGCCAATCGTTTGGTGGCAGAGCAACTTCCAAACCATGCAGTGATGGTTCCTGTCAGGATGCTCTCTGTGGTGCCTCAGTAAAAGGCCCTCAGGGTCTTTGTTCGCATACCAAACTTCTTTAGTGGTCTCAGATGGTAGAAACATTGCAGAGCTTTTCTAACAATCCGGTCAGTGTGGCCATCCAAAGTAAGGTCTGTGATGTTAACACCAAGGAACTTGAAGTTATTGAATGTTTCAACTGTAGAACCATTGATGATAATTGGGTCCAATTGATCTCCTATCATATAGCTGAGTTGCCAATAGTTTAGGGCAATAAATTGATTCCAGTACTGTACATGTAAACTCGGACAAAGGGCATCAGCTCCACATCAGAGGGAATTAATTAATTAAAATAATTTAAATAGTTACACTAAACTACTATTACATTTTAGCTAGGGTAACTTGTAAATTAAAAACATTACATTTCCAAAGTAACTGGAACCCAACACTGGTCCTTGCATGTCCTCGACAGTTTCTCCAGAGTGCCTGGAATTGGCCTACTCATGTGGTGAATAATAGGAAGTATTAGTTCCTCCAAGTGATGTGTCTTGGTATGTGGTGTAGGCCTGATATTTTTAAACTTTATCAAGGCTATGTTTACCAGCATTCTGCAGACGGGACTATAGACTGCTTTAGTCATAAGGAAACAGAAAAATAGTGAGTCATCCTAATCTGCACACATAGGATCAATCATTCATATCCACACGTTTACTGGGTGGAGTTCCATTGCAGTTTTATTGATTGCACAAGCTTGGCTTCAACTGGGATTTTCCCCATTGTATAGCTAATGCCGGTGTGTCAGGCCTTGAAGTCTGTGTGAAGTCTGAGTGTTTATGGCTCAACAGGGACTAAACGAGATATATACTCACACACCTTAAACCATGCGGCAATGTTTTCCATTGATTTTAAGTCCAGGATGTGTGTGTGACCAAGAACTTTGTTCAACTTCAGTCATACCTGTTTCCATATGGAAAAGTCCTGTTGAAACCATTATGCATACTATGCTCACTGGGATCTGTTATCACTTTACAGTGTGCCAATGTGTGTGCATGTTGCATAAGCTGCAGGACACTTTAATTTCCCTCAGGAATATCAATCAATCAATCAGTCAATCTCTATATCTATTGAATAATATCATTATATAATTAGTATACTTCCACGTGGGGTAGCATTTACAGATACTCTGTAGCCTCCCAGTCAGTATAACCTGACTTTTTCCCTCATGTGGAAGTAGATTTGCAAAAAAACATCAGCTAAATGAATGAATGTACACATAAATACATTCCCCAGTATATCCCATCATGCCCTTGGGCTTGTTCATGTCTTGTCGCTACCTCAAACAACAGTGTCCTGAGCTGTGTCCAAATTAATCGAACACAGGCGAACATTCACACAGAAAATACCTCCCTTGAAGTATTACATTTTAACAATTTTGTGGAACATTCCATCTCAATGGTACATCTTTGTCCACATATCCACTTTTCCGTGTGGTTTGTTCACTGAGAACTACTGAGAACTCAGTTTCTAAGTTTTGTTAATGGTCGCAGGAAACCCAGGGCAAACACATATCTGTTTGCAAACATTTGCCAACCTTCACCTGCACCTCTGATGTGGAGCTTCTCTGTGTTGTGGTTCTAACAGGCAAAACAGCAAATTTCCATTGTGAAGTCAAGCATACAGCCTCAATCTCAGCCACAAGATGCACATGTTTGAGTCCAGTGTCAGAGTGCTCTGTTTGTTCTACCAACAAACAGAACGCCACTCAGTACGGAAAGAAATGGCTTGTTCATTTCCACTATTAATGGTCCATTAATGACTTCAGTGGATATAATAGGCGGTTTTGGCGGTAACATATTAATGTTTTTGAGATAGTGCTCTAGATGAACTGTAATTCTTTCTCTTAACTAGTTTGACAGTACAAAAGACACACACACAAATAAAGAGGAAGTCTGATAGGAGCATTTTACATGTAAAGTCACATGTATCTCTGCCCAAAGATCTGGGACACTACTTCACATTTTATTATCTGCAGTAAGATGATGCATGATAAGGACATGTTTGTGTGTGTGTGTGTGTGTGTGTGTGTGTGTGTGTGTGTAGATATGCATGTGTCTACACGCGTGTATGCTTGTCTGGACCGGCATACCGGACTCCTTTGAACAATTTTACTCATGAGATCCTTTTAACTTTATCTGGTGTGTATGTGCAAATGTGTGTCAACAATGTTTGCAGGATATGCTCAGTGTCTCCTAGAAACACTTCACACATTCTTTCTTAGACTCACTGGACAAATGCATTTAAAAAACGGGAAAATATTACAGCAGCAAGGAAATCTATCCATGATTTTCCTGTTTAATTTCAAGATTACAGACCCTGCCCACTGGCAGTATTTGGCCTCACTGTGCAATGTGAAGGTTCAACATCCCCCAGCCATTACCCCTTCACTCAAACTCCATCCAACAAAGCTATTTTGCTTTGCTCTTTGCTTCATCTCTTTTGTTGACCTGTGTTGCTTGTATGTGAGCATAAACAAAAGATAAATACTATAGAAAGAATGAATGAGTAAATGAAAATGTGTGTGGTACTAGCAGTAACAGTATACTGTATCTGTATGTACTCCATGTGGTTTTTACCAGACAGAGAGGTCAGGGTCAGGGACAAGGACAGAGAGAGAGGTGTTGATGTTGAGAGGTCAGTGATCCACATGAGCAGGCAATGCTGTTCCATAGGGGGAGTATCCACAGCATCTCAGCAGTCACAGCCTTCAGTTCCATTTGATCATACTGAGACCCTTCACCTCCCCACTGGTGACAACAGCTATTTAAACAGCTATTTTTGGACAGCACTGAAACTCGGCCACTCTCAAACTCTCTCTCTGTGTGTGTGTGTACACATGTGTGTATGTGTATGCTGATAAGTTTCGTTGTTTGTTTGTTTCATGTTTGAAGGTCACGGTCAGTTCACGTCAGCACTTTCAGGTTTTCCTGTTATCCTTTCGGAAAGTTCACAATTTTCCTTCTTTGATTTCCTGCACTGCACTTCCCCCTTCAGTATGCACATGTGTATGTGTGTGTGTGTGTGTGTGTGTGTGTGTGTGTGTGTATACGTGTCTTTGCATATGGGTGAACTGTTTAAGAGAAACATAAATGCTTATCTGTAATTATCTTGCTTGCCCGCTTTCCAGGTCAAACCCAAAGTATGTCAACTGACAGAGAGAATGTGTTACTCCAGTGGGTGTCAAATAGATAGATTAAAAATAATAGGATAGAAAAATCAAAAGAAACACACACAAAATGACTATACTAATGGATAAATCTTTCAACTGGCTATCTATGTTTACAAACATGCAAGTTAAATGTCAAACTGAGACTTTAAGAAATAATATAGATGCATTATAAAAGTCTGTGGTCGGTCTAACACGCAAGCACTCACACATAGCTGTGAGCTTTCTTTTGGGTCTAGTTTTAGAAGATGTGTAATGACTTGTGAAAACACACTTCGCCTGTTTGCTGTGTGCAATCTTCCTATCACAACTTTTTGTGTGTGTACATATGTGTGTGTGTGTGTGTGTGTGTAGCATATGCTGACTTGTATTTGTGTCTATGACTATGTGATAGTCTGATCAACACAGATCCCCAAACCCAATCAATTATGAATAAATGAGATGAAATTATGATGACTTTCTCTCCTCTGTCTCTCTCTCCCAGTTAAATAAATGAGATTCGTAAACACATGAAACATTCTCTGTCTGCTCTCCTCTCATTCTTCTGTGTCTCTCTAAAGTACTCTCTAAAGTTCCTCGTCCTTCCCTGCCCTCTGCTGTCAAGTTGTCATAGTCTCATCGCCCCCTAGTGGTGAATAAAAAATAAGATAATGTGATGGCTGACCACAATGGACACAAGGCACCTTGAGTGTGAAAAAAAGCTAAACAAATTCCCAGTAGTGCTAATGGACTGTTCCAATGTTTCATAAAAACTGTGATGTCTCCATTTCTATTACTTAAACTGCTTTAGGCGGGGCTAGTGGTTGTAAAAAGAATGCCTGAGTCTCCTTCAACCAATCAGAAGGCTAATCCTCTGGGGGCTGCAGAACTGTCGTCAAGGAAACCAGTAGGACACTGAAAAGTTCTCTTACTTGTTCTAGAAGTTGAGGAGGACTACCTTCTGGTTCTATTCCCATGGCAACATGGGCCTCTCCGGAAAACAAAACAGTGGAGTCTGACAGCGATGTCTGATCAGCAATCCTCTCATTATAGATAGCCTACACTTCAAATTTAGCTGATACTTTGCTCCAAATTGTGCAGTCCAAATCAAATCCTCTCTGCTCTGACATAAAGCCTAGACACGACATCACACAATCACACACAGAGTAATTCCATCAGCCAATATAAATAAATGACAGGGACACACAGCCCATTTTAGTGCATCCCATAACTGGATAATCTCAGTGCTTTGTGGGTAAAATACCACAGAAGTGGGGTTTCTCAAAGAAGGTCCACATCATTCTTGACATGTACTGTACGAAACACAGAGACTCACTAGTTTCTGTTTGGTGATTCTCTCTCTCTCTCTCTCTCTCTCTCTCATATATATATATATATATATTAATGTGTGTATGTGTCTTCTCCCTTTAATCAGGACAAGGACAAGACAGGATGGACAGAACAGTAGACTGACAGGAAATGAGAGAGAGAAGTGTGGGGAAATGACATGGGTCAGAACTGAGCCCAGATCCCTGTATCTATACTATGGAAGCCATAGCTGACATTGCCCTTTGCAGCATATATGCTTCTGCACAATGTGTAGGCCAAGTCTAGTTCAAAGGGCTGTCTAATGCTTTTAGGATATTCTACAAGTATTACAGACCCTCCTTTGAACACTAGGCCTACATGTTGGCAGAAGCATATATATATAAGATATTAGAGACCAGTAACCTCAATGTCATTCCATCCATGACATAATGTTGAATGATGTAACAAGTGATAAACTGCAAAGACAGAGTAGGCTCTTCAGTTAGTTTCCAATTATTTCCATTTAGTGTGGTACTATTGCAGGTGTATTTATTTAGACTTACCACAGTACCAACTGTGCTGTTTGTTTTTACATGGCAAATCTTTTCTGTTCTCTAGCTTTAGGCTAAAGCTCTTAGGCCTTCTGCTTTTTCAACTAAACAGGTAACATTGCTAACTAGTTTTTGTCAGCAGTCCATTTAGCATGTTGTTCATTCAAATAAATCTGTTCAGGTTTTAGCTAGCTAGTTTGCTGGTTTTAGGCTAAAACATTTTACACTTCCCTTCAGTAATCACTTGAGCTTTTATTACTTACCTGCTGAGGGACTATCTTTGTGTTTATCTGTTTGGTGTCACTCACCTGATCTTAATTAGTGACCACCTGAAATTAACCCCACTGATGAGCTTGTCTGAGTTTCTGGTCCTAACAAACACAGGGCCTCAAACAGGAAACAGCAAATCCAAACAATTATGATCAACATTATGATGACTTTACAAATGACCAATTGACCAGGGTACAGACAGAATTCAAGGTTCAAATCCTTCCCACCTTAGTAAATGTATCTTCATTTGAACAAAGAACATAGAATTTGATTAGACAGGAATTCATAGATAAGCATATGATAAGCATATGTTTTCATCAACAGTGCGATCAAAACGTAATGACGCCAGGACAACGTCAATGGATATAAACATGGTAAATGGTAAAGTGAATATACAAGAATTAAACTGTTTCCATCAACTTTAATCACATTATGCCTTATTTGCATCAAGAGTTAATCCACCCCCTCAAGAAAATCAAATTTATATTCACATTAGGGGACTGATGCGAATTTGCAGGTGTTTCCAACCAAGGATTTCTTATTTGCATAATTTAAATACACATTAACAATTTGAATGGAAACGCAGCTACTGGTCAGTATATACACATAAATCTATAAAGTTCTAGTATTTGTATATATTATATAGCACTGTATTGCATTGTATTGTATTGGGGCTAAAAAACACAGTGGCTTAGACTGAGGCATAAGCAATTTTGTACAATCAACACATTTCTTCAGGAGCACAAAACAAAAGAGGTGTCATTTCATTGGCTGTTTAGGGAAAACATCAACATCTGTGGCCAGAATTGCTGACTGTATGTTTACTCCTGGGCTACTGAATATGAATGGATACTGAGATACAGGTGATATGAGGAATGAGCACGACTATGGAAACTGTCTCTCTCTCTCACACACACACACACACACACACACACACACATTCATCTTGGAGCATATGCAGTCTTATCTGGCCTCAGGTGTATGAGATTATATTTCTCAATATACACCTGTGCACTGGATTTATGACATCACCGCCTCAATCTCTCTTCCTTGCAACTGTGACATCTTGTGTGTCTGTGTGTATATATGACCAAGGAGAATAATAGAATGAGAGATAAGTGTGTGTGTGTGTGTGTGCGTGTGTGTGTGTGTGGATATGCAGAAATGGTTGTTGGATGGTAGGGAGGAAATTTAACCAATACTCTTGGGGTTTACACCCTCATCCCCCAGTCTCTCTCTCTCTATCACACACACACACACACACAAAGGGTCACAGGTCCAACACCACAGCCTGTTTACCCTAGAGGGGGCTTTACAGACTGTGTGTGTATATGTGTGTGTGTGTGTACCACAGGCACAGAAACTGCCACCAGCTGGTAAGGTCGCTATTCAAAAGTTAATCTCTCTCTCTGTCTCTCTCTCTCTAATACTAACACACGCACATACATGTCACATTCCTGCCTTGTGGTATTCATCAGAGAGAACACATGGCACAGGGTGTGCATTTGACATGAAATTTTGTTGTTGTTTTTGTCATTGTGTGTGTGTGTTTAAGTGTGCGTGCATGTGTGTGTGTGTGTGTGTGTGTTTGTGTGTGTGTGTCCATTCATGTGTGAGATGGGTGTGGTTATGATGCTAATAGTCATTAGTATTCCTCCCCATCAGCTGCACCACCCCTCCTCCAAACCTTAGGCTTCCCTTATCTCCCCCTCTCTTTCTGTCTCTCTATTGCTCTCTCTCCTCTCCTCTCTTTCTCTCTATCACTCTCCCTCTGTCTTCCTATCTATCACTCTTCCTCTCTTTCGCTCTCTCTCTCCCCCATCTTTTCCCCTGATTGTTTTCTCATGTTAGGGGAGAGCCACCCTTCTTCAGAGGTCTAGATGGGTCCTTTCTGTCTCTCTCCTTTCTCTCTATTGGGCAGCCCATCCTCATTAGTCTCATCTCATATGCTTAATTATGGGATACCCACCCTCTCTCTTTCTCTCTCCCTCTGTCCATGGGAAACTCTTCATTCTTCCCCTCTCTCCTCTTGGTACTCTCTGTATTGCTTCTTCTCTCCACCACTCCTGCATGTGTGTGTGTGTCTGTGTGTGTGTGTGTGTGTGTGTGTGTGTGTGTGTGTGTGTGTGTGTGCGTGTGTGTGTGCTGATTTAGTGATAATGGCCCAGAGTGTCAAAGCTGATCATTCCCTCTGTGCAACTAACCACTCCTGACACCCACATATCAGTTAAAAATGACCAGATCTCTCTCTTTCTCTTCTTCGATCCATAATTTAAATTCAAATCCAAATTAGAAGTGCAAATACATGATTAAGTGTTAAATACAAAGAATACAATTTAAAGAGTGGAAGCAAATTGATAACCAAGACACAAACCATTGGCAAAAACAAACAAATAAATGCTGAAGTCTTGAATCATCAACCCAACAAAAACTCAAATACAAAAATGTAGAGGTTTAAAATCAACACAAATTTATGAGTGACACATTGACAAATTAAGCACGCTTACAAACACACACATGCACACAGACACAGACACACACACACATACACACACACACACACACACAACAGACAGGCCCGGCCTGGGCACACACAGCACACACAGAGTACACTTCCAAAGCAAGTGGGATCGATTCACATGTGCAAATTTCTTTTTCCTCCATCTGGCCCAGTCAGCAGTTTTGTGGGGGGCATTCACACACCCGCATGACGTGTGCGTGGACACACACACACACACACGTACATATGTCTCCACATGACCACATACACACATGCATGCATGCATGCATATAAACACACACATGCACACATGCACACATGTGAGCAATATTTTCTCTCATTCTCCCTAGATCTTTCAGCAAGACTATACTGTTCATTTGGGATTATATGGTTCATTACTCATTGTGCATGTGTGTGTCAGTCTGTGTGCATTTGTGAGTGTGTGTGTATGTGCTGGTGGTTGCTGGATAGTCCTACTGGGCTGAACTGGTGTGCCTCAGACAAAGAGCACCCCTCCCCCTTCGTCCTGTCACACCTCTCCTTTCCTCTCCTCCTCCTCTTGCCTCCTTTCCTCCCCTTTTCCTCATCTCACCTCCTCAGTCCTCCTCTCCTCCTCCCCTCTGTCTATGTCTCCCCTTCTCTTCTCCTCTGCCATCCCTCTTTCTTCCTCTGCCCTCTTCACCTTTCACCCTTTTCCTTCTCTTCTCCTGCAACATCACTGCCTGTCAGCACCCCATTCATGGGGAGCAACACACACACACACGCACATACACACACACAAATACACACACTGCTCCACTGCCCCACAGCCTGCAGTTATCAGCACTGTACACACACTCTGAGATGTATACACATGCACACAGAAATGTACACACACACACACACACACCCCTTTTTGCTTTGTATGTCTGTCACTTATGCTCGCCTGTGGCCAGTGATAACCATGACCACCACCCCCTCTCTTTGACTCTCACATGACACACACACACACTATTTGTTAGTCACTTCATGCCAAGCATCTCCTCAAACATGATTCCCTTGGGCCTGACCCTGCCCCCTTCCTTTTAAGTGTCCTCACTAACTAGCCCTACAACCAAGCCCCATCTCTCTCTTCCTCTCTTTCTCTTTCTCGCTCACACATACTTTCTCTCTCTCTCTCTCTCTCTGTCCTAGACCCTGACCCTTTCCTTATAGCCCAGCATGTATCTCCTTGCTTCATATAAGAGCCTTCAGTCATGCTGAGCGATGTTGCACTCACTTCCATTTATGTTTGTTTTCCTTAGCAGATGCTTTAGACTAAATACATTGTATTTGAATCACAGTTCAAACAGAACACATTAGAGCGAGATAGTCCATGCCTCCATTCAGGGTTTTTTTTTCAATTACAGTGGAGAGTTGGCATGTTGTGTGAAGGTATTGGCCCAATTTACATGATACAAGAGTTACATGATTACATGGTCACATTATGGTCACAAAAAGTATCACTTGCCCATTGTTAAGTCATTAAGTTAGCACAGTCAAAGCTACAGTGTATCTCAGAAATCTCAGTTCCCTTACAGACCTGATTGAGGTGTGCATATACCTAAAACCACCCTCCTGCCACACACACACACACACACACACACACACACATATACACTTGCACATAGACATATAAATAGGCCTACATGCACTAGAGTCACACAGGGCAGTTAAGTTATTCCTACAATGACTTTCACTATTTTAATCTCTTATTCAATTCTGTTTTTCTCTCCCTCACACACTTTTGCTGTCCTTCATTCTCATGTAATGCTGCATTCTCACGCCTTCAGGCTGTCTATCTTTCCCTCTCAACACCATTCATCCCTCTTTCTCCAATTCTTTTTATTCCATCACCCAGTCTCTCACTCCCTTTCTCTTGTTCTGCTGCCATTGTCACACAGCACCTCCTGTCTCCCTACCTCCTACCCTCCTCTCCCCTCCCCCTATCATTTATCCATTCATCAGTACAGCCTTCATCCCTCCATCCACCCATTTGGGAATTCCATCCAACTCCGGGATTTCCAACATGAACCGTCCATCAGATTCCTCCAGCTGGCCGGCCAGAATGCCTGGACAGAGAGAGAGAGAGAGATGGGATTAGATGGGATCTGGCTTCAATATAGAGTTGGTTTAGAGCATGGTAGTGAGATAGAATGACAGTATACAGAAGTGAATGAGAATTAGAGAGAGACAGACAGAGAGAGAGAGAGAGAGAGACTGGCTGGGAGTCTTGGGAGAATGGCTGATGAATAAGTGATCAGGATTGGCAGGTCTGCTGATTGAGTCCCCTCAGCCATGAGGGTCCCACACCTGCCACTTACCACATCTCCTCAGCTCTTTCTCTCTCTCTCTCTCTCTCTCTCTCTCACACACACACACACACACACACCACTCTCTCCCCTTGCTTTCCTCATCTAAAACACATTGAACTCTCTCTCTCTCTGTCTGCGTGTGTGTGCAATTCCTTCTCTATAACTGAAAGTGACGTTTATCAGTCTCTAGTTGCTACAGTCACAGTCCAGTTCAGACAGGGCATGTTTGCATGGAGGTCAAACTTCACTGCAAACACACACACACACACACCTCTTGCTTGTTGCTCCAGGTTAGGGTAAAGTGCAGGGCGTGCAGGAGGCTAACACACAGTACCTCCTCCTCACACTAAGCCATTGAATGTGGGCTATCATTCCTGGTAATGTGGCTTCAGCTAGTTTTCTCTTTTCAGAGGCATGATCAATAATCCACAATGTGTTTTGTAATGTCATGTGAGCATGTGACATTTCACTGCCTGTCAGCCTTGGGGAGGGGGAGATCTGACTAGATAACTCGGCCGCCACAACAATCTAATAACGCACTGGCTAAATGAAATCAAAATCATTTGAAGTGGGTCGATTATTCAGACCGAGCGGACAGTCGCCTCAGCAGGGACAGTAAAGAACGCGACAGGGGCGTTCAGCGTCCCATCACACACACACATAAACTCACACACACACGCACGCACACACATACACACCGACCACCGACAAATCCACGCGCAGTCAGGACCGCCGCTGCGCGCCGGCTGGAAAAACGAAGCGAGCAGCAAAGCAAGCACTCCGTGTGTTGGAAGTCGCGTGCTGCCTCGCCTGCACGGGAGTCCGCGGGATAGGAGTGTATGTGCCTACATGCGTCTGACTGTGTCATTTTGGACCCCAAAAGGAGAGGAACGCTGTGGATTTTTTGGCGTGGATGGGCGAAGCAAGAGGGACACACAACAACGCGCAACACAACTGCCTCTTCCCTGCTTGGACTTAGTGGAGCTGGTGAGTGCAGTGCTTTATGCGTTATACTCGTGAGGTCGTAGTCTTCTTAAAACTGTATGGTCTAAATAATTATGTTTGCATTTAATTTAGCTCCCGCCTCTTATTGCCCTCATAAAGCGGGACATCACTCGTCGAGCCGGAATTAAATCATCTCAGTCTCAGGCAAGCACAATGTCCTTGTCATACGTGTGATCAATAGAGAAGGGGTAGGAAGAGATGCGAGTGTGATGTTTGCTGTACCGGCAGTTTTCGGACACCCAGAGGGGGCGATACCCACGGAGGTTGCCGCGTGTTCCGAGCAGTCTCAGTAGGGAGGTTGTTGGCCTGTTTGTGTATAAAGACCTTGGTGGAGGAAAACTGTTTTTTTCAGGGCAGCTTGCTATTGACCAGCTAGTGGGGTCTATTTTGGATAGAAGAAAGCGCGAGCCGAGAGAGAGAGAACAGTGTCTCCCAGCCATCCTGTTGTCATGGTTACTGCACCGGGAGGCTGGGGGAATATGGCTGCGACGAAAGCTTCAGCTTGTTCTGTATGTGTGTGAGCTCACGCTTAACACAAGGGCTCACTGTGTGTGTGTGTGTGTGTGTGTGTGTGTGTGTGTGTGTGTGTGTGTGTGTGTGTGTGTGTGTGAAAGAAAAACGAAAACAGAGGAAGGAAGCTGTCAGGGCTAAACACCTTCCTCTGCCAGTATGGTGTTTCTACCAATATGAGCAGGTTGGCTCAGGTGCGAGGTTGCGCCTGGGGGAGTCTCTCTCTCCCCGCCAGCCGCTTTCATCTCAATTACAAGATTTAGCTTCCGCGCCCAGTACAATTTGACGCCGTTAATGACCAAGGAGGAGGCAGGCCAAAGGAGACCGAGCAGGGGCGAAACGAGTACGTTCTCCCAAATGTTTATTTGGCGGTCTATTGTTAGCAAGTGCATGCCGAGCCAAGCTCTTGCTTCAGCAATTAATTCAGTTGAACTCCAGGCGTCAGACGAGCAGACAGGAGCGCGCTAGACATAGAAGTCTGATACGTACATGGTGGATTGGACCATTTTTCTCAGTCCAAAACTGCGGCGCATTCAACAAGCGCCCTAGCTACTTTGTCTCGGCCCCGTGGAGAGACAGAAACATGTACATCCAATGCAGGCACCATACACAACACCGACACTGGTTCTTTTTTGTGATTTGGGTGAAGTAGTTGTAAACGATGCGATGACGCAACGCAATGCGACGTTTGACCTTGAAAACGAAGGCTTTGACAGAACGAGGTGATTTAAGGGGTTCCAATTTGCACGGATGGATGCCCCGCACTGGCTTAAGGGGTGGTCTTCGTCTCTATTAAACAACGTTGACATGTAAAGAAGAAACCATGTCCCACCTCCTCCCACACCACACTCCCATCAATGAATCTTCCAGTCTATTATTTAGCGTTTGGTCCTGGCATCTTATAGGCTAAAGACTGTGCTATTACACCTCATATATCAACATATACTGTGAAACCTTCACCTTACACCTCAAGTCAGTGCAGTGTATAACTCTCTTTCTGTCTGTCTGTGTGTGTGTCACTCATTTACTTTCTCTGTGCTGTGATGTCTTGCAACTGAAAAGGGTTAGTAGGTCAATGAGTCTACCATGCTGTGGGATGCATAGAGAATGTGACTAAGAGAGAGAGAGAGAGAGATGGGGTGGATAAGGAGAGAGAGGGGGGGTGGGAGGCAGAGATGAGAGAGAGATGAGGCAGACAGGGGGTGGGAGAAGGAAGATGAAGGATTCTCCTGTTTGCGTATGGAGCACGCATTAGATGAGTAACGAGACTAAGTGGGCATCCATCTCCTCCCCTCCCACCTGGGCGCACTGAGCTGATCTGTGTCTGTGCATCTGTGTGTGTGTGTGTGTGTGTGTGTGTATGTCTGTCTGTGTTTCTGTGTCTGTGATGTACACAATCAGGGCTGTTTTTGGGTGGGTGTGTTCAGATATTCATTAATGTTCATTAATTTCTTTTTATTTTTGGCTGCTATAGTTTTTTAATGTGCATAATGTGTGTCTGGGGGAGTGGGTGTGTTCAGAAATTAATTAATGCATTTTTTTTCGCTCTTGATGAATGCCAAGTCTGTATGTTTTAATGTGCATGGAGGGTTGGGGGGGTGTTGTGTGTGTGTGTGTGTGTGTGTGTGTGTGTGTGTGTGTGTGGGTGTGTGAGTGTGACATACCCTGGCCATCCACACATATTAACCATACAGTTTGGATTCAGCTCATTTATTTACCATTTCAAAGGGCATAACCAACATGAAAATGTAAGTTAAATCATTACACTTTGCAGTGTAGCAAACAAATCTCTCATGCAGTGAAAGCACATCATTCAAAATAGAACATACACAGCCATAGACAATAACACTACACCATTGTTGGACGTGCATCATATAAAACCCACCCTATTGTAGATAAGGGGTTTTGGTCTCTCTTCTCTCTCTCTCTCACACACACACACACACCCACATACACTCACTCACAGACACATACACATTTTAGGGAGTCATGTGTGCACATACTATAAGTACATACTGTATACTTGTGTGCTGCAGTTACATTGCAAACCTTTTGTATTTCATGGCTGACAGACACACACACACATACACACACACACGCACAGTTTGTCTGTCTGTCTCTCGACCATGTATCCACCAATCTCTTTCTTTCTACATTACTTTGTCAGTCAGGTGGTCTATCTGATCCACAGTCTGTGTCTGTGTATTCTCCCCTTTGTCTCTCTCTCTCTTTCTTGTGCTCTCTCTCGTCTCCCTGCTTTTCCTTTCATATGTCTCTGAGCCTGCATGTTAGCTCAGTCTCACTGGGGAGATGGTGCCTTATTTTAATGTGATCAATAACAGAGCGAGGCCTTGAGAAAGCTCTAGTGGCCGAGAATGATACAGGGGGGGACGCTAGTGAGGGAGAGGCAGAGAGATGTTCAGGGCAGAGACGATCTTAGAGATAATACAACCACATCAAACTCTTATGCACTCACCATCTTCTCATCTTTATCTTCAGACCCAATCTATCACTGCATTGCACAACCAGATCCCAATCATCACTGCATTCAACAACCACTGTAGTCTTACCCATCATCACAATGCAGCATCTGGAACTAAAAGAATTAGAGGCAACAGAAGGATATTTTAAGTGTTAAAATGTGTAACCGACAGATTTGAAATGGATTTATTAAATTTGACTATTTTGGGGGGAACTCTGGTTGTGAATGGAAGTGTTTTAAGCTGCGTGAACCATAAGACTCTTGATATAGTATTATAAAAACAGAGAATAGTCATTATTCAGAATCAACGTGTGTTGCGTATTGCGATGTTGCAGGAAATTTATTGTCACTTCCAACAGCTAATCGTGACATACCATATCACTGCTAATCGTGACATACCATATCACTGCTAATCGTGACATACCATATCACTGCTAATCGTGACATACCATATCACTGCGTTTTACATCCTGTTTTTATGAGCCATACCAGACTTCTGACTGACATTTACATTAACCACAACCACAACTCATCTCATTGCTTCATTTAGCAACCAGACTCTGCTAACCTCTGCATTTAACATCCAGCCAAAGCTCACCATTCCATGAAACAATCAGGCTGAACTTACTGGTCCATTGAACAGCCAGGCTCTAGTCAGCGTGGTGCAATTAGCAACCAGACCCAGCTCATCGCTGCATTTTGCAATCAGACTGAACATGGCACCACAAACAGACTGTATTCTATCCACTGCCAAACTTACCACTTCATTTAAGCACTAGCCTCAACAAATCACAACAGTAAACAAGCAAGCTAATCCCCCACAGATGGAGGAGGGGGGCTGCATGGTCAAGAAATTCATTAGAGTGCACTAAATCAAGTTAGATTGGCATTTCTATCTGCCCATCACCCAGGAAAGGTGATGGATAGCTACTGGTGGGTCTGCCAGACATGTTTTTTTTACCATGTCTGGACACACACACACACACACACACACACACACACACAAATGTATACACTCACACTTAGCATTCTGTTTTTTTATGCTGGTCTTAATGAGGCTTGGATATTCCTTATGACACAGATATTGGTTTCCACCAGATACTGTAGGCAGCTATGTCTGTGTGAGTGTTTAAAGGTACACTTTTCCTCAGCACTACCACAGACCAAGCGTCTTTGGCAGCCATTTTAAAAGTATGTGTGTGTTTGTGTGAGTGAGTGAGTGAGTGAGTGCTGAGTGCTTCTGCATGGCCCCAGGCTGGGTTACTGGTGTGGCCACTGCCAGGGCCAGAGTGGAGACAGCAGCAGCTCCACCAGTATGCCAGTCTGGCCCTGGAGCACTCCTATCCTCAGACCAGTCAAGCATTCACACTCTTTTCTGTAAACCAGTAAAGGCTAAGAACTGCTCTTTTCTGGTTTTCCTGGAAGGCTTAAGAACTGCTCTTTTCTCTTAACCAGTAAGGACTGAAAATGGCTGTTTTCTTTCTTAACCAATGAAGTCTAACAATAGCTCTTTTCTGTTAACTAGTAATAGCTTTTCTGTTAACCAGTGAGAGCTAAGAACTCCTCTTCTTTGGTAACCAACACAGTCTAAGCACTGCCATTCTGTTATCCAGTAATGGCTACAAGCTGCGCCTTCTGTCCTCTAATACTCTTAGAAATGTTGTTTGTAGTTATTGCCAAAGAATTGTGCCAGGTAACATGCTTACTGGAGGCCATCTGAAGGCTTGAACCATTTTTTCATGTTAACAGATGATGCTTATTTGTGTTCACACCAAGAGCTAGTAAAACTGGAGGTAATTCACTTTCTATTGACCAAAGCAAAAGCGAAAAGCAAAAGCAACGAGCAACCAAAACAAGTTACAGCTCAACTATGTACAAATTAGTTATGACGCACTTCAGCTTCTTCCCTCAAGCTGTCAGACTGTTGAACAACAAAATGACATGTTTATTCACTCTGAACTAAATGCACATCTGCACTTTTTCTATGCTGCTAAACACTATATTCTACCTCCACATCACTGCAAATCTATCTCCAAACAATCAGACAATAAAATAACAATAAAACCCACTTGACTTGACTTGGAGCTGTAAATGTTATCATGTCATGAGTAAACATAGATATCTTAGATATCTTAATCTTGTGTTCTACAAATCATATTATAACTCTCCTGTACCTATGCTATTAGAATGAAGCTAATGCAACACACTTCTATTACTAATACTACAAATATGTTTAAGTTATAATGATGAAAGATTTTTATCTTTGTTAAGTGTGTGGTGTGTTTATTGTCATTTGTATGTGAATTCAGAAAAAAGAGCCTGCTAAATAACATGAGCATAAAGACATTATTCTGTTCTAAACAGAAAGTGCAATATTGCATGCTGAGCATGCCTTTATAATGCTGATCTACAGTGCACTGTCATTGGTATGTGTGCTCCCTGACTTCCACAAGAAGGAGACTGCTGTGCAAATGAATTATCAAGCACAGCGTAGCTATTCTTAACATAGAGTGCAATCACAAGGGAAGCTGGAATCAGTATAAATTAGCAGTGATCTTGGAGCATTCAGACTCTGGTTAAAAGCGCTTCTCCTGATGCATCAACACTGAATAAGAAGACATCGGCATGAAGTTTGGAAACTCTGGAAATATTAACCTCATGCTGATGCAGTATGCATGGGATTGAAAGGCATCATGTTTAGTGACTGCAGTATTTAATATGAGCTAGGCAGGAGTGCTTAGTCTGATGTTGACTATCCTAATGCATCCTTTGATGACTCTGCAGTCTTTCCTATGAGGTATTTAGTAGTGTGCACCTTGTTGGTGTCTCTATTCTGTATGCTGCAGTGAGTCTGGTGTAAGTTTACAGTCGGTGTGCAGCTATCTTCAGTAATGGAGAATGAGTTTGATTGACAGGTGGTGTGAAAGTCATTAAGGGAGATGGATAATCCTAAAGAGCCCTGCTGTTATGCTGACAGTACTGCAGCTCATTCACTTAGTCAAGCGTCTCACACGCACACACATACGCAGAGACACACACGTGCAAAGACACATTGCGCACACATGCACACATTCACACACTCACACAGACCACACATGCAAGCACAGACAGAATAGGCCTATGCACTCTCATGATCATGCATGCAAACCTACACATGCAACAGGCATAAAATACAAGGAATGCCAACACCTCTCTCTATCACACACACACACACACACACACACACACACACACACACAGCCCAATCATGTACCATAGCATTGTGTTGACTCTTCCCACAGCTGTGACTACACAGCAGTGAGAATAGTACCTTTCATCTCTCTCTCTCTCTTTTTCTCTCTCACTCTCTTTCTCCCTCTCTCTGTCACACACTCACATACACACTGGTGAGCCACCGGTGCACGTGTTCACACGGTCACATGTGTACATACACATTCCTCCCGAGTGCACTGCAGAGAAAAGAACACCTAAATACACTTTGCGTGACAGTGAGGGTTGCAAAAAAGAAAAGAGAAAAAAAAAGATGAAAAGGGAGATGAAGACATGAAATGAAATAAAGACAAAAGTGAGTCAGAATGTGGGAATGCAGTAATATATAGTATATGGACATGTATCATGCTTACAAGCACTCATCTACTCTGCAGGCCTGATGTATTTCTTTAACCCAAATGTACGTACTGTACTATCCCCCCTGTATCACTGATGTGCAATATAGAGTGCAATACATTTATTTACAGCATTAGTGTTTGTTTTGGGAGATAGAGTATACACAGACCAATGGTGAAGTGGTAGGCCTGTTCAAATGCACGTATCATTAAAGATAGTCTAATGCTAATTTTCAAACCCAGAAAGTACATAGTATATGTATATGTCAAATATGATTATGATTAGTGTATAAATGGGATAGGCTATGAAAGTTGAGATGGCAGGGACAGAGAAAGTCTATGATTGGTCTTGGTATTACTGTGGGAATTCCTGGATGATTGAAATTCTAATGCATTGCACAAAAATGTGACCAGCGCTGATTACATGTGCATATGGGTTAGTCCTTTGAGTTTCTCCTGAGTGTTGCTGCATCGGGTGAAAGGGCAACTATGTCTGTGTGTGTGTGTGTGTGTGTGTGTGTGTGTGTGTGTGTTTGTCTGGCTGGTACAACAGTTGCAAGTAAGAGCCACATTAACAAATAAGAACACACACAATCACTCAGGAGATTTCCCATTGAAAAATCTCTGTCTCAGTGTTGCTGTCATGTTTGGCAGACAAACACATACTTTAGTTCCCTCATCTCCTCTCTCAACCACACACACACACACACACACAGACATACATACACATAAAAGATTGAAAACAGAAAACACATCACGTATGTAATTTTCTACTACAAAAGATGCAGAATGTCTCTGATTTTGGCTTCACCAAGCTGATGGACACATACACTGGTGCACATCCTTTAAGAGACACGCATCCACACATATGATCCCCCTCCCTCCCTCTCTCTCTCTCTCTTGCACACACACAGACACACACACACACACACACAGAATTCTATCTCTCTGATGTAAACATAAACACACACACACAGAGGAATAGCAGGGGAATTTGACACATCAGAGATGAGAGTGATGCTCTGCAGAGGATTACCATCTCAAACACGCCTTTAGTGTCCTATACATCAATGCCTCTTTCCTTTTCCCCGCTTCCCCTCTCTCTTTCCTTCCCACTCTCCTTCTCTTTCCATCTCTCCATCTGCCCTCCCCCAGCACCCCCTCTCTCTCTTCCTCTTCATCCTGGACTCATCTGTGTATCAAACACACACACACACAAACACACAGACACTCTTCTTTCTGACACATGCAGTGTCTCCTGTTCTCTTCACACCACTGCGTTCTAGCCAATCACATTGCAGCAGTGCTTGTTAAAACACAAAAACAGACTGCAGGCCAGTGAGTGATGGGCAGGGTTTGGTCTGAAGCCTCATTTAAGGAGTTTGTCTGGTTTAAGGAGTTTGTCTGGCTTTGTCTTACGTTTGTTTGCCATTCGCTTGTTAGCTGTCTGTGAGACTGTTTTAACTTTGAAAGAATACAGATGTTAGTATCTGTCTGATGAGTGCAACAAAAGAGTCACTTAATGAGTCAATTTGTCAATAATAATAGTAATAATAATAATAATAAGAAGAAGAAGAAGAAGAAGAAGAATGCACATATTAAAAATCTTACTAATGTACTGACAAAAAGGTTCTGATTGTCCATGTTTTACAAGCCAAGCGTTTCTAGATCAGACTGAACTATTTCCTGTCTACCTGCTTCACTTCCTGTTTTCCTTACTTCATAGGTCTGTCTGTTAAAGTCGGTCGTCTAGGCAACCACACCACTGAAGGGGCGGGCTGCTGCTGCTGGACTCGGATACGTGGGCGCTATGACCCAGGAGGGCCAGAGTGACCCACCAGCACTGGAGATCCCCCCAGAGGCTGAGCTGAGCGAGGCCCAGGAGATAGAGCCCGAGTTGGCCCACGAGGATTCGGGTGGCAGGGAGGAGGCTGGCTCTCCACCAGCTGAGTCACCCAGCCCTGACAAGGCTGCTGGGACAGTGGAGGACTGTGGAGAGGAGGAGAGAGAGAGGGAGGATGAAAGCAGAGGGAAAGTTGAGGAGGATGAGGTGATGGATGGAGGAGAGATGGAACAAGAGGGGAGAGGAGAAAAAGAGGAGAAAACAGAGGAGGTTGAAGAGAAGAAGTGTGCAGAACCAGAGACAGAGTCTGTTGATGTAAACACACACCAACTGGGTGGTGCAGACACCGACCAGCCGGACACACACGCGGATGATCACAACGTCACAGAGAGGTTAGTGCTGTCATGGCAACGGCAGTTCAGGAAATGTCAGAATAGGATTACATGCCAGACAGAGGAGCGGAATATGATTTAATATCTTTATTCAGATCATCCAACAGTCTATGGGTGACACATAATTCCAGTGATCACATTCCATCTGATAACTCTGTATGTGTGTGTGCGTGTGTGTGTTATGTGTGTGCTCAAATTATATCTGATAACTCTGTGTGTGTGTGTGTGTGTGTGTGTGTGTGCCTGTGTAAGTGTTTGTGTGTCTGTGTCACATTCAGAGTTTCCGGCCACTAGAATGTTGTGGAGTATTTTAGGCTCAGCATGCAGCTGAGCTGTCCTCATTGGTGCTCCGGTGGGACTGTGTGTGTATGGGTGTGTGTGTGTGTGTGGGATAGAGAGAGGTTATACGTGTGTGTGTTTGCGTACATGCGTGTGTGTGTGTGTGTGTGTGTGTGTGTGTGTGTGTGTGTGTGTGATTAAGGTTGTTTATAAGGGCAGGAATATATAGGGAAAATACTTGGCTGTGACTGCAGAGGTTCTATACTTAAGCAGAGAGCTAGACTGAGTGCAGTGTGGTACTGTGTGTGTGTAAATGGAGCGGTGTGTGTGTGTGTATGTGTGTGTGTGTGAGACAGAGAGAGAGAGATGGATTTTTGTGCCAGTGTGCATTTAGAATTGAGATTAGTGCATGTGTGTTGGTGTGAGACAGTTACAATAAGGATTACTCTGTGTGTGTGTGTGTGTGTGTGTCTGTGTATGTAACAGAGAGTTTCAGCTATGTGTGTGTATGTGCGCATGTGTGTATTTTTGCGTGTGTATTGATGTTTAAGCATTATGTTGTGGATTATTGTATGTGGTAATCCTGTCATTTCCATGGCAACACAGCGCTGTGAACGGGATGATGGACGAGGAGGGAAGTCGAACAGAGGGAGGAGAGGAGGAAAAGGAGGAGGAGAAGGAGGGAAGTGATGGAGATGAAGGAGAGGCACCAGACAACGAGTGTGACACCTTCAGTGCCACATTTGAGTGCTCCGTGGAGGAGGCCGACACTGAGGTGGAGGAGGATGAGGAGGAGGAGGAGGAGAAGAAAGAAAAGGAGAGAGTTGATGGAGGAGAACAAAGCACAGCAGGAGGAGAGAGTAAAGTGGAGGAAGAGGAGGAGGAGGAGGAGGAGGAAGGAGGAGAGGTTGAGACAGAACACCCGAACCAGGACACTTTCAGCTCTGCCTTTGAGCTCATCGTAGAGCAGGTATCCGGGGCAACGGAGGAGGAAGAGGAGGATGAGGAGGATAGAGAGAGAAGAGGAGGTGGAGGTGTGAGAGAAGAAGGGGACGAGGAGGACGAGTGCGAGGACGGTGATGAAGACGACCGTTCCCGTGGCGACGCACAGGATGGCTTCAGCTCCACTTTCGAACGCATCGTGGAGTCGGAGCTGCTGAGGGGCGGCACCTGCTACAGCTCGTTGGACTCGCTGGACGTGCTGTCGCTGACTGACGAAACGGACAGCTGCGTGAGTTTCGACGCGCCGCTCACACCACTCATCCAGCAGAGGGCGCTTGTTGGGCCCGAGCCCCCCGAACTGGAGCTGGAGCCCGTACAGGAGGGAGAGGGGGAGGACGGAGAGGAAGGAGAGGAGAAGAGAGGGATGGCATTGCAGGCCAACGGAGGAGGAGGAGGAGGAGGAGGGGGAGGGAGTCCGCTTCGGACGACCATTCCAGGGAGCCGCTCGGAAAACGTGCTGAGCCAGCGAGCTGTTATTCCCAATGGATTCCACACAGACACACACACCAACGGGGACAGCGCGGGTATCCCCAGCTCCATGAGGTGTGTATGTGTGTGTGTGTGTGTGGTGTGTGTGTGTGTGTTTATGTGAAACCCGATACAATACACTGGCGAGCACAGGGTGGGACACAACAGGAAAATCTTCCTAGAGGGACTTTGGTAGCGTGTCTGCCTGTGGACATGGTGGTGTGTGTGTGTGTGTGTGTGTGTGTGTGTGTGTGTTTGTGTATGGGGCAACCTAGAGTGCAACCACACAACCACACCACCACACCACACCAGCAACCACCATGCACACACATGCAGAGGTACCAATATACACATGGAGACACAATAACACACTCCCATGGGGACACTGCCTAGGCTATCCAGTCATGTCCAGTAGAGGGCGCACGCTCTACATATGAAGGTCAGCAGTCTGCTTCACAAACACGAAAGGAACACATGACCCAGTCGTGCTTCCTTACACACAGGTGTAATAGTTCCCACACACACACATATAGCTGGTATAGGATTCCCATGCACACACATATATGGGGCTATGACTGTAGCCCTGTTACCCAGATTCAGTAATGGTCCTCTGCTCTGGGATAGTGTGTGTGTGTGTTCACTCATTGTGTGTTCACTGTGTGCTGTGCATGATAAATGCAGAGACCGAATTTCCCTCATGGGATCAAAAGAGTAAACATTGTATACTTATACTTACTTCTGCTTTGTACCATCTGTCTTTGCCTCCCATTGTCTTGATCATGTGGTATGCATTGGGTGGACAACCACAGTCCAGCATCAGACTCAACCTGGTGGTCTCCAGCACGGGGAGATAGCACTACTAGTAGCTAGTTAATAGCAGCGCTAGCAGTGCCGCTGTACTAGTATGAGCACTGGTCTCTAAAAGGGCCTGGGAAGTTTGTTTATTGCACAGCACTTTAGCTAGTATTACAGTCGCATCCTTGTTACTGAACACAGAAGTCCGGAGTTAACTCTTGTTTACTCGTCAGCTCTTTCTCCATGGGTACTTCAGAGTGATTATAGAGGCCACCATTTACCTATTTCTTTGGCCTCACTGGTCTTTAACATACATGGTAGGGTATAGATTATGCACCATGCACACTGGGGGTTGTGTGTGTGTGTGTGTGTGTGTGTGTATATGTTGGTGGGAGGCTTGCAAGTGGCATGCCAGTGGCATACATTTCACTTGGTGCCTCACAAACTATGAACGTCCCCAACATCCTCCTTGGCTTAATTTCTTGGCTTAATT
>JAIFZK010000006.1:16952500-17147500 GCA_027481765.1 Tenualosa thibaudeaui | reverse complement strand
TGGAAACAAAAAGGAGTGTGTGTTGGTATGTGTGCATGTGTGTGTGTGTGTATATATATGTGTGTGTGCGTGTGTGTCTTGGATGAGACTTGGGGGTTTGTATGAGGGATCTGTAGCTAGCTCTGGTCTAGCTAGGTCTTGCTCTGGTCTAATGATATGCATAATTAGGGATCATTTTTAATCCAGTCACAAACACACACATTTTCTCACACACTCGTTGTGCATATAATCAATGATAAACCTCCCCACTTGCTCACAAACACAGATGTGCTATGCACACACACACAGACACACGCACACAAACACACACACATTTTTCTTTCTCAGATGCACATGCTCTGTGCATTCACACAGAAACACACCCCTCCTCTGTGTCCCAGCCTTCACAAACACACACACATACACACACACACACACACACACACACACACACACACACATACCAGTGTCTCAGAGGTCTATGTGTTAATCTGCTCCTCTGCCATGGGCATTAAGTGTATCAGTTACTGACTGTGGCACCAGACTCAGAGTAATTTACTTAAGACATTATCTGCACATATCTGCTGCCTGCACAAACACTCTCACACATCACATACACTCACAAACACAAACACACACTCATACACATGTGCGTGCATATGCAGTCATTAAAAGTAAAAGATCAGAAAACATCAAACACATACACACACACACACACACACACACAGACACACACACACACAACATGTGGGTGGGACACTATTGACTACTGTGAGGTCTGAACATGCTAGTCACTTCAAATGTGTGATGTTGGTGTTTTAGTTGTTATTGTGGTGTTGTTGCCATAGTGATGCCAGCTTGGCAGATGTGCTTTCGGATTCTGACTCGGAACTTGGCAGCTTGGAGCAGCTTGCCCGTGGGAGCACAGACACACTCGCCAACGGTTGCCGTGCGGATGCTGATGCTGCAAAGCGGCTGGCCAAACGACTGTATCACCTGGAGGGCTTCAAGCGCTGCGATGTGGCACGGCACCTGGGCAAGAAGTGAGTAAGAGGGCGTAGATGAAGCTGTGTGTGCCGTTTGAGTCAGTTGTGGTTTATGGTTTGTATGGTTGTGTCTATGTGTGTTAGCAAGAGGTCAGTGGGTGTGTTTGTGGGTGTGTTTGTGAGTGTGTGTCTTGCCTGAGGAGAAATCAGACTGGTCCTGTTTTATTGTAACCTCTATTTGCTTCTACCATGTTCATTCTCTCCACTGCAGTAACGAATTCAGCCAGATGGTGGCGTCGGAGTATCTCACCTTCTTTGACTTCTCAAACCTGTCGCTCGATCGAGCTCTCAGGTGAGTCCAGGCCAATGTTGTGTGTGTGTGTGTGTCTGTGTGTGTGTGTGTGTATGTGTACGTGTGTGCATGTGCATCATTTTACCTCAGCCATAAAGAGTATGTGTTTCAGTGCACGTTTGTCTGTGTGCAGAACTTTGAAAAAACTTCTAGCCCAATTTTAAAGGACATTTGGTGGACAGGTGTAGCGGAGTCCAAGGACAAAGCCTTGGAGTCATGAGGAGTAGATCAGACTCCCTAGGTGGTGCTTTGAATTGAGTTTCACTTTTCCTACTTTTGCACAAAACACTGTTTGACCTTGGCGGACCTTTATACTCTCCAAGCACTTTTCCAGTCACTTAGTGCATATATTGCTTCATTTCCCTGGTAGTGTCAGCCCTCACGTTATCACATCACCCTTCCCCCTTCTTCCTCTCAGCCAATCAACTCCCCCAGACTGTGCTGACACACTGTATGCCAGCCATGAAATTACGCAATCATATGCCTGATAGGAAAATGCCAATACGGAATAGCACAGGCTCTTGCAGTGTATTAGCCTCCACTGACAGGGTCTGAACTCTTAACATACACACACACGTGCGCACACACACGTACACACACACACACCCTGCAGTCCATGTCATTCTGTTTCACCTCACACCATTTTCAACAGTGACTCAGCTCTCTCTCTCTCTGTCTCTCGCTGTCTCTCTCTCCCTCTTTCTCTCTTTGTGTACCCAATCACTCCCTCTTTTTCTCTCTCTCTCTATGTCACTCCCTCATTTTCCCACTCTTTTTACCTCTCTACCTCTCTTTCCCTCCTGCTCCTGTCTCATATGTTTATTTTTCTCTTCCCCAAACTCTCTCTCTCTATCCTTCTCTCCCTCACAATCTCTGTTGGCTCTTTATCTATCTTTTCCTTTCTTCCTTTTCTTTTCTCCTCCCTCTTTACTTCCACTTCACTCGTTTTCTCCTCCACCACATCTTTCTCACATCATTGTTTCATCTTTCTTTGTTGCAGAAACTTTCTGAAGGCGTTTCCTCTGATGGGGGAGACGCAGGAGAGGGAGAGAGTCTTGGTGCACTTCTCCAAGAGGTTTTGCCACTGCAACTCTGACACGCCTACATCTGAGGGTAAGACACACACACACACACAAACACACACACACACACACTTTCTGTGACATTTTGCCAAGAAGTAGCCTTTGTATTTTGCATTTTTAATACATAATGTTATACGTTATGTCATCACTCACATTTATGGTGAATTATTCCCTACTCCAGTACTACACACAAGTGCACACACTAAAAAGACATCTAAAAAGATGTGTGTATTTTTCTGATATGGAAACTCTCTGTGTGCTCCAAATGAGATTTACGAGTGAAAGCTCACTGAATTAGATCATCCATGAACACTCTTAGTCAT
The DNA here is from genome assembly GCA_027481765.1 of Tenualosa thibaudeaui. Taxonomy (NCBI): domain Eukaryota; kingdom Metazoa; phylum Chordata; class Actinopteri; order Clupeiformes; family Clupeidae; genus Tenualosa; species Tenualosa thibaudeaui. The sequence goes on along the minus strand of JAIFZK010000006.1, from coordinate 17,144,778 downwards.
AACACAGCAGCAGCAGCAGCTGACCTGAGAAACATCTCTGGTGTGAGTGTGAGAGTGTGTGTGTGTGTGTGTGCATGCATGCATGTGTGTTTGCGTGAGCATGTACATGCATGTGTGTGTGTAAATGTGTGTGTCTCGTGGGGAAAAATCTCTACAAGCCTTATTCGGGCCTGCTTGTGTTTATGTACAGTATGTTCTAAACAGAAGTCATGATGTAGATTTTGCACTCAGTAGTTGTTTGTGTGTTTGTTTCCAACAGATGGTGCCCATACGCTCACCTGTGCACTTATGCTCCTCAACACAGACTTACATGGACACGTAAGTATGAACACGTACATTAGACCACATCTCTGCTCTTGTGCGCTATACCTTCTCTCTCTTTCTCTCTCTCTCTCTCTCTCTCTCTCTCTCTCTCTCTGTCATACACACATACTCTTCCATGTCTGTACAGTGTCTTGTCACTAGCTCACTCCTTTCCCCTCCCCAGCATCTCTTCATCTCTCTCTCTCTCTTCATCTGTCTCTCTCTTATCTCTCATCTGACCGTGTCATATCTTCCACTGTCATCTTTCTCATGGCTGCTCTCACACTCATTCTCTTTCTCTCTCATCTTATTCTCTACTGATCTCTCTCTCTCTCTCTCTCTCTGCACTACAACATAGTATATCACAATTTTATGACTTAAAGTTCCACCCATTCCCAACTTTTAGAACGTTTTAGAACACTTTTAGAATGTTTCCTCTCTATAGAGTTCCCCTCTCCGTTGTCTTCAAATGTTCCAGAACTAACTGTTTCTTCCTGTTTCTAACACTCATTTACTCCTGCTGTTCTCCCTTTTCTCCCTCCCTCCTCTGGCTTTATTATTCACTCCTTTTCCCTGACTACTGGTGAACAGGTGGTAAGTATTTCCTCCGCATTGTTTATCAGAAGGTTCTAATATATTCCATTTGTGTGTTTGTGTGTGTGTGTGTTTGCATTCATGTGATATATGCTCTAATTAAAACAGACTCTGATAATTGCACTGATTTCACACCTGTGCATAAATGGTTGAGCACTTGTAGCTGCAGATGTCTTCTGCCTGTCTTGTGTGATTAGGCCTCATGCTGCTGTGGGCTCTCACTACATGCTACACTCATAAAAGCTGATGTGGTATCTGCAAATCAGAAACAGGACATAGAGAAGAAAAACACATTTATTGTAAACGCTGAGCTGAAAATTAACAATGGGCCTCATGGAAAAACCCACATTTACCAATGCAGATTTTCAAATGGGACCTTTGGAACAAATAAGAAAGGTGTTTGTGGAAAGATTAAGGAAGATATTAGTGAATGAGGTCCAGTGGTCCTACATGTTACTGCAATTACAATGTAGTTGTGATTCATTTTTGAACGTTCTTAATTTTGATTTATTAGTGAGAGCCCTTAATTGACTTGTGTTAGTTATTTACTAGAATAGATTTAGAAGTGATTGATTGTACATAAATGTGAGGTATTGGTGACTACTCATAATCCTTAGCCAAGTAATATACCATTTTAGGAGCCATTTGTATGGTGATGATAATTTCATATTACACACTATTACACTGAACAACTGAATGACATAAGAAGCACTGGTCCTCCTTTAGTCTGATAGCATCGCTCTCTAGCATTGCTGTTGTGTCTGATTGCAGATTTCTGGTATTTTAGAACTCTGTTGCCATCTTGTGGTCAGTTCTGTAACTACAGTTAGCTGCATTTACATCACATTTCCAACCAGCCTGGGTTGCGTTTCAAAACACTGTCGTTGCTATCACCGTTAGCAATCTCAGTAGTTCTGCCATTGAGTGAAGCTGTATAATGACCAAGATTACGGAAGCAAGGATGCTTTTTAGAAACGGTACCCAGTATAAGAAAGTTCAGAGTGCATTGCCTGTTGCCTTGCTACTATACTACATTAATTTGAGACACTGAAGCTTGGGGCAGTCTGATATTCTGACATATTGTATTATTGTTTCTGCAGAACATCGGTAAAAAGATGTCGTGTCAGCAGTTTATTAGCAACTTGGATGGACTGAATGACGGTCAAGACTTTCCCAAAGAATTACTAAAGGTAATGACATCACCTGAATGATTAAATATGTACATTCTAATGCACACTCATTCTAGTGCGTGCACACATATACACACGCACACACACACTCATACATACACACAAACACACATTCTGTCTCTCTGTCTATCTACTCTAGGTCATATCTGTTCCCTAAACCAGTTGTCTGTGCAGAGTTGTGTCTATTTTCTATAAAATCTGTTCATCACGCATACACATGCACACACACACACACACAACCTTGCATACACACATTCTGTCCATGTCCTGTGTTGAGTTGGCCTGTCTTATGTCCTCTAATCACACACAGGTGTGTCTCTGTGTCCTGCCCTTGCCTGTTGGCTTCATAACTGATGTTTGTGTGTGTGTGTGTGTGTGTGTGTGTGTGTGTGTACTTATTTACAGGTGCTGTATAACTCCATAAAGAATGAAAAGCTCGAATGGGCAATGTGAGTACATGTCTGTGGATTACACAATCTCAGGTAGACTGTGTAGTCTGTATGTGTGTGTGTGTGTGTGTGTGCGTGCATGTTTATCTTTCCTGTGAAGAAAATTTAACTAGGAATAGCATTAGGAATTCCAGTCTATACCTCCATGAGTGTGTGTGTGTGTGTGTGTGTATGTTTTCTAACTGCATACTATATATATTTTTGTTGTCATAGCGAGGAAGAGGAATTGAGAAAGAGTCTGTCAGAGCTGGTGGAGGATCAGTGTGAGGGCGGGGCCAAAAGAGTTATCCGGGTAACGGATGGTAATAACCCTTTCATTGCCATTCCACTCCTGCTCAACGCAGCCACCTACAAACATGGAATTCTGACCCGCAAGAGTCACGCAGACATGGATGGCAAACGCAGTGAGTTTGTGTGTGTGTGTGTGTGTGTGTGTCTTTATGTGAATATGTGTGCATGTCTGCAGTCTCACTCTCTCTCTCTGTATGTATAAGTCTGTTTATCTTTGTGTGTGCGTGTGTGCATGCGTGTGTGTGTGTGTGAATCTGATTCCTCTTTGCTCTGCTCTGTGCTGTGTAGCCCCAAGGGGTCGTCGAGGCTGGAAGAAGTTCTATGCTGTGCTGAAGGGGATGATTCTTTATCTACAAAAGGTACACACTTTACAACACACATACATAAACACACTCACACACAGAGAGACATAAACAAATGCTAAATTATTATTGGCACTGGCACATTGCACATAATTACACAGTCCGTTTTCTGAACTGTCAGTGGAAGAACGTGTGTGAGATTAAAGCTGAAAAGTTTTCAAGGAAGGAACAATAAAGTCCAGGTTATAACATGTTTGACAAATGCTATATTATACAGATACTGAAGCTTGCAGAGCTGAACAAGATGGCCAAAATGTTCACATTTGCTGGCAGGCTAACTAGTCACATAAATGAATGGTTGAGGAGCTGCAACCATTAGCGCTCTACTGTAAACAATGGAAGTGTGTGTGTGTGTGTGTGTGTTCCAAATACCATGCGTGATTTAGTGGTTTGGACAAACCATGGTAAGGTAACCCAGAACAGATGGTAAACCTCCTAACAAAAGAGTGATGTGGCTGTGTGATGCTTGCTAGAAGAGGGAAGCAATAAGGTTCTGCTCTGCTGACATTTATCTCTTAATGAGTCAACTTACCTTTGTGTGGCACTAAGCCATGTCCTTGAAATGCCCCCTGGATGCAAGAGCAATGCACACCTTGCAGAAGACTGGACTAGCTTTCTAAATGTATTTCTTTGCTCTGCAAACAGCACTTCAGTTGCGTGCCTACTTGGTATCTCAAACAACCTGCATATATCTGGAGATAGCGATTGTGTATACAAAATAATATTGGAAACAGTCACAATAACAGTGACAGTTGAACTCTGAAGTTGGAGCCTGTAGTCAAACAGCCTCTTACCATGTTACATTAATAGTCATGCTTGATATGTCTTTGTGTATGTCTCCCTCTGCTGGTCAGGATGAGTACAAGCCAGACAAAGACCTGTCAGAGGTGGACCTGAAGAATGCAGTGCGTGTGCACCATGCCCTGGCCACGCAGGCCACCGACTACAGCAAGAGACCCAATGTCCTCAAGCTCAAAACCTCAGACTGGAGAGTTTATCTCTTCCAAGCCTCGTAAGCACAGGAGCACTCATTTCAGCACAGTAATGAGAAGTTAACACTAAAGCGGATCAATTTTGACAGTGCACAACTTGCCTTCTTTGTCTCTCTACCCTCTTCTCTCTTTCCTGTCTGTCTTGTCTCTCTCTCTCTCTGTGTGTGTGTGTCTCTCTGTGTGTGTGTGTGTGTGTGTGTGTGTGTGCAGGAGTGAGGAGGAGATGTTGTCATGGATCTTCAGGATAAACCTGGTGGCGGCACTGTTCTCAGCGCCTGCCTTTCCTGCAGCCATTGGCTCAATGAAGAAGTTTTGCAGACCAATACTGCCATCATCCACCACCAGACTAAAACAGGTACTCTCTCTCACACTCTTTCTCTCTGTCTCTCTCTCTGTCTCTTCCTCTCTTTCCGTCTCTCTCTCTTTCATTGAAGCACACACACATACACTCACACACAAATAGAGGTGAGATTCGATAGGATTTTATCATTATTGATGCCATTGCCAAGCCTGCTTATCAGCCCAGTACTATCAATTCTCTTATCAATTCCTTATAGTGGAGAAGGTGGTCTAAACAAGTGTACAGCATCAAAGCATAAGTCTATAATGTTTCTTATTATTACAACAGTGCCGGGTTCTCGATTCCTACACCTACATTCATACACACACACTCAGACACATACACACACAAACACTGACACACGTTTGGCTTGAAATTGTGCTTGCCTTTTGGCCAAGCATCTGCATATATTCACATACACAAACAGCTGTGTAGTGTGCTAACCCTAACCCTAACCCTAGTGTACTGCGCAATGGGCTAATATAGCCCAGTATTCAGTAATAGTCCAGCCCAGTCTTGGCATAAGATCATGGGGTCACTCTGTGGTATAGAATCAAGGAGACATCAAGGAGGTGTATCTCACTCCTCCTCTGTGTGACTTTGTAAAGCTGTATGGCCCGTGGGACAAAGGACCTTCTCAGCCTGTCAATTGAGCGTGTCAGGGACAGGAGCCTGCCACTGAACATACTCCTCTGTCAGGAGAGTGTGTTGTGCAGGGGGTTGTCCAGCATGGATATCAATATGCTCAGGGTCCTCTTTTCTGCTACTGATGTCAGTGACTCCAGTTTCATGCCAACAACAGAGCCAGCTTCTCTCACCAGCCTGTCTAGTCATTCATTGTCCTTGTGCTGACTCCCCAGCACACCACACCACAAACTAAAGGTCTCCATTAAAGGCAGACCAAAGAATTTGGACCCAGAGTCACAAGAATATAATTTATGAGGATATGCACAATTGACGCACCAAACAAGCGCAGGAGACTGTGGATGGGAGCCATGGTGGATACTAATACATGTTGCTGAAAACAACTCAATTACTAATCATACTTTAGACTTACATGTCAATCAAACACATATGCAAGTACAAGCACTCTCACATAAGAACACCACAACAAGTATTAGTTATTTGGTCATCATTTACCATTGTTTGCATGTGTGCATTTGCTTATTTAGTTTCTTATTACTTATTTCTGTGTGTGTGTGTGTGTGTGTGTGTGTGTGTGTGTGTGTGTGTGTGTGTGTGTGTGTGTGTGTGTTCAGGAGGAGCAGCTGCGCTCTCATGAGAACAAGGTGAAGCAGATCTCTCTGGAGCTGGAGGAACACAGGAGAAGTCTACCTGAACTCTCCCCCAAGAGCAAAGACACAGATGAGCACCGCCTCAAAGAACACTACCTGACCTATGAGGTGGGTCTATCAGTGTGTGGCTGTGTGTGTATGCAGTGTGTGTCTCTCTCACACAGACACACACAGACACACACACACTCACTCTTTCTCTCTCTCTCTCTCTCTCACACACACTTCTCTTTTTCTCTAGCTGTCTTCCAAAATGGCTATGGGGGTTACTGGAGTGATATTATATTTATGACACTTTCAATGCTATATTACTAACATTCTACAGTATAATATACACATTTCATCCTACATTTGTTGTTACCATCTAATGTAAAATAACTGCACCTGTAAGAACCTGCGTGGAACAACCAGTAGATGGTAGCTTTGAGGCGGCAGCGATGCATGATGAAAGTAAGAAGTCTTTTAACACTAGAGGGCGATATTGTGTTCTGATTTAACACAGCAGCAACAAAACTGTAGAGGAAGTGGATTAGAGGAAGTGATCCTCCTCTCACTGTGGCTCACTTACGGTTCTGCCTGCTGAGAACACTGTGTGAGTTTGAGTGTGTGTGTGTGTCCATCTTCTCTGACTCTAACCTTGTTCTCTCATGTATACAGAGGAGTCGCTATGAGACATACTCGTCGCTGCTGCAGGCCAAGCTGCGTCTGGAGACAGACGACCTGGACCGTCTAGAGGTGTGTGTGCTGAGCGGCGAGGCGGCCGCACGCGACGGACTCCTACGGAAGACCCAGTCCAGCCCACACATCAGCCCCGGGCATGGGATCAATGGACGGAGCACGCCACGGACACCCCCTCGGAACTGAGCACACACACACGCACACACACACATGCTCACACACACATACACATTCCAAAACATTAATTCACACACTTAATCAACATAAGCACACATGCACATCCCACTACAGATGTTCAATGCAAGGCAAATACCAATAATACTCACCCACCACATAGCAAACGTATGCTGTCATATACAGAGGTTTAAAACAGACTCCTCCTCAGACAAGCCTTTCATTAATACCTGACACACCAAAATTGTGTAACCTTCCTTTGACCTTTGACTTTTCCAATCTGATGTCTGCACCTGAGAGGACAGGAAGAGAAGAAAAGAGGAATAGAGGGAAAAAAACAGCAGAACAAAAAAAAAGCAAAAACTGAACAAAACAAATGTAGCATAAATGACTCCCTGTGTCCTCTTGCCATGAGCTTATTGCCACCAGTATACAGGAAGTCTAGCATAGCTGTTGTCCTGACAACTGCAGTGTTGCCACTAGCATTTAATTATGTGCCAAATCAAAACAAAACACAGAGAAATCCACAAAGAGGGAGGGACAGATTGTTACCAGGGAAATTATGGTTACACTTTGATTTTACATCTGGGTGAAGTCATCAATGTGGAATTATTTATGGCTTTCATGCCATAAGAGTTGGGTTTAATCAGAGAGGGTGGGGCTTGGGATATGGTGGTTTCCAACAAGGGCTTAGCCCAGCTGACAAACACACACACTCACACACACACACACACACACACTCACACACACACACACACACACAAACAAACATGCACACACTAAGACTGCCATATATAACATGTAGAACCACACATACAATTGCACACACAGTTGGTAGTAGTTTCTGAAGATTTACAACTCTCGCTATAAGAGAGATAACCTGAACTCTTGACTGAGCATAATAGTTTATTTATTCTTTTTATTTATTGTTTGTCTGTTTGTTTGTTTCTTTGTTTGGGGGCCTGCAGCCCCTTGGGGAGAGAGGAGTTGCTGAGCTATCGGAGATTCTCAGTACACCACCATTTACTGTGGACTAAAATGATGCATGATGGGACAGCTTTGGTCTCTAGCAGCAGTTAGTTACTGCTGGAGTGACAATATGAGATGTATAGGACAGTGTAATGACTTATTCTATGTTTTATTCACGCTGTATGCAAAAGAGCGTGAACAGAAGAGAGTTTGGGAAAATGCAAAGTATTTTAATGGAAGTGTGACTATGGGTTTGTGTGTGTGTGTGTGTGTGTGTGTGTGTGTGTGTATATGTGTGTGTGCGTGTGCATGTGTGTGGCTGACCCTAACCATGTATGTCTTCATAAAAGTGTGAGTTTGAAAGCTTGAGAGGAAAATAAAGAGAAAGGAAGGATGAAGGAGATATAGGTGAAAGAGAATGTAAGAGTGTGTAAGATATAAGGTTTATGTTATGTTGATGGAGAGGGTGCAGTCTCTGAACAGCTCTGTGTGGGTGACCCCAGGAGCCACTATCTCTTGTGATCGATTAGAATACTGCTGTCAGTGATTAAGGACAACATCTCCAACGGTCCGGCTACTGAAATGGACTACATTTCTCATCATCTGTGAAAAAGGACAGCATCTCCCACAATCTGGACTCTGAAATAGACTTTAACTTCTGTATGGCTGTTGTAATGGAATACATATCCCATCACCTCCCTGCCTCCATAGAATATTGACCCGGGTCTGCTCTAGCTCTTTACTGGAATTCGTCATGTCACTGTAACACTGTAATATGTTATTTAACAAGTGAAAATATCTAACAGAAAACGCAGCGGGACTGCCTCCACGCTTTCTCCCCGTAAAGCTTAAAAGTAGTCCAGATAAATGTAGCTGTCGGAGCCAATTACGAAACCAATCATTTAGCATCCATGGAGAGGGACACTGGGTTGTCATCCGAGCCTGGAGCCCACGATGCTGGGCGTTAAATGGTACTACTGTTCTGGAGTCTTCCACCGGGACACGGACGCCTACCTAGCCCCCTCGCGCCACTAACCCTAGTAGGACACGTGCTGCTTGGCTTGGTTAGGCTACGTGGCACTATAGACGCAAAGTGCGCTTTTTTCACCAAGGATTGCTAGAGGTTTGGGGTGAAATTATAAACGCTTTTTTATATACATTCTTAGTAATGGCTTTCTTATTCTCTTGTATTATGCCTCCCCGCCCTGCCTGTTGTGCTAATATGACTTTTCCCGGTATTTAGGGTAGCAAGCAAATACTGTTGTACTAGAGACTGTGACCCGTCTATGTTTAATCTCGCTTTAACACAGGGAGTTTGGCTGAAGTGATCTAACTCCGTGATTGCGCGCTCTCTTTTTCTGGGCACTTTGTTGTCACGTTTACTCTGGAAAAAATGTTTTTATTTCATTGGTCATGGCTATTTGTTACATGTTAGGACACAACAGATGAAAAAGCGCCTTTGCTGGTGACAAGTCAAAGTGCTTCATAAAGTCCTTTTTTAAAAATAAACGTGTCTGGTCTGCATTTCATTCACTCAGTTTAATTCAATTCGATGACTTCTGTGAACTCACAGCGCACGAATAAATTTGTTTTAAATCTATAGCCTGCTATGTGGCCATTACCTGAATGTTGCTAAAGTTCAAAATGCTCTTTCGGAAAATGTCGGAGATAAATAACTGGCATAAAGATAGACTTTTCAGTAGAATCCGCTTAACTGTTCAGCATTCTGCTTTATTCTATTAGTGGCAAAGTTCATAAATCAGATATTCGTCAGTTTATGACATTGGACCTACCCTCTTAATTAAGCTTTTCTTCAGGACCATGGATAGCTCCTACATGATTGACGCGTTCTTTGGAACGGCGCCACTCTAGCGGGTGGGCGGTTCACGAGCTGGTCTGGATCTGTCTCTGGTCTGGGCGCGATCTGTTTTCCCTTATTGACATCATGATATAGTATCACAAACGAGTGAATGTAGAGGGTGCGTTGTACCGGTTTTGCACAGTGGTATGTGGGAAAGCCTGTGGGAAAGGCCTTTTGACTGAATAGTCCTCGCAGACCTAACAACCAACACCACATACTTTTTGTATTGAAACTGTGTTGCACACACACACACATACACAGACACACACATGATCAAATTGGCTTTTGAACAAACAAAGGTAAAGGCAATTGATTAGCTCATTATGTTAAAGCTTAAATCATAATCTCATAATAATCCCCTCAGTGGAAGTTGAGTTATTCAAAGTACTGGGTGATCTTACACGATATTGGGGGGAAACTGTACAAATAACATAACGGTTAGAGAAGGCTAGTCTGTTGATGATGAATTTACTTTGAAGAGGAAGATGTCAATTTAATGGTAGCCTACTTTAAATATCACTAAGACTGCGTAGGTTACTAAAACATTTTTAAACATTAAATGTGCCTTATCTGCAAATAATGATTGTCATTAACATTAATACACCATTCATTACACCATATTTGTAATATTTCTTACTAACAGACTGAATGGTTTGAGGTGTTGTAGATGTTGCAACATGTTACCAACTTTGTGTTACTATCCTCATGTAACATTTTTCTTAATGGCAACCATGGTTTGATCATTGTAAATACAGTCATTGACTAACTAATGATATTATGGTGTTCTAATTAAGGCTCAGTAGGTGCTAATCACCTCACTTGCATTTCCCTGCTCTTTCAAACTGCCATAATGTGATTTGCTGATTGGCAAGAATGGGCGTGACCTGAATGGCTATGCATTCTTTAAACTGCTGCTGACTTTTACAAGATGTGTGGACATCTATATCAACAGCCTCATATAATCACTTGCCATGAACTTTAAATGTGTCTTTAAATCTCCTATACAGGCCACTAATACAAAAAACCTGGTGGTCAGCCATCAAGGAATACCTTAATTTCACCATTATGGGGTCTGAATTGAATCAAGAGGATAGTGTCAAACAAAAAAGGCTTTCGTACCAAATGAAGTTTGGTTGGCCAATTTCACACTGTGGGCATGACCTTAAAGAGAAATTCCAGTGCATTTCAAGCCATCGCCATTATCCTGTTGTTTGGCATAATTGTTTGGCAAATATGGCATAGCATAGACCAAATAGAAACACCTGCTAAAGCTAACAAGGGCAAGGACAATGAAATTGAAACTTTGTCCTGTTCCTTGCCCCCACCAGTTAGCATCCATTTTGCTATTAGACACTCGGTGACCTTGAACAACTGGGCCATGGATTGAAGCGCGCTGAAAAACCAGCCTAGTGCTATCACATTCCACATGACAGTTATAGTTCATGTATGACCACTTACTTTACTAAGTTAGGGACCCATCTCCTATGGTTATGTCATTCAATGTGTGAATGCATATGTGCATGTAAGAAAAAGAGTAATTGAACTTCACAAAAAGAGACCTAATGTTGAGCTCCTGTAAATCAATTAATTAATCAATCAATGAATTATTCAGTCAGTAAACTACTGTACTGTTTTAGGCCTGAGTAGATTCCTGATGGCCTTGTGCGGTAGGTGGTCCACCATGCCTTGAGCGTCACATGCTCCAGCTCCCCAAACAGCCTTTGAGTGATGAGACCCCTTTGGAGTGATGAGACACCCGCTGTACACACGACAGGTAACCACTCAACTCAGGGAGGAATGAATGTTTTATTGCAATTAGTCATTTTCAGACGAAAAGAGGCTCTCCAACTCAGAAAACATTATACCTGTACAAAACACACTGTTTACCAACAACAGAAACTTCAATAAAGTGGTGAGTATACACAAACAGCAAGGAATGGAGAAAAAACATTAAGATACGGCTTATCCTGTCAACGACGATGGTTGTTATGGTGGTGGTGGTGGTGATGGCTATGATGATACAGAGTACACTTTTGAGGAGTTCTAAGCCAAATTTAAGCACCATATTCATGTCATAAGGAAAGGCAAACAAAAGAAACGAAAATACTCTAGAATAGTGAGAGAAGTTAAACATAGATGCATGAGTTTGTTGATCACAGTTGTTTTAATCATCAGACAAGTTTGTTTTTGTTTTGTTTTGTTTTTTTTATCTTTTTTTTTTAACTGACTAGAGAAAAGAAGAGTCTTCACTACTGCTTCACCATGCAGCTGAGCTCAGTTAACCGTCTCCAACACACACAAAATAGACTTCAGGAAGTAAGAAGAGCTTGATACATTTCTGCCCGACAGTAAATTGTCACAAAGCCTGGAAAGTAATTTCATATTTCTTTGAATGTGAGATTCTCCTATCAAAAATAATATGCAGATTTTTTTTTACTTTTCTTAGTACATGTAAAGTGCAAGTATTCATCCATTTGATTCAATGCTTCCATTAAGTACAAAATTCAAAAGAAAAGAAGAAACAGCAATATGCTTTTTCCTGTATGTATTTATATATTTATAATATAATATATATTTATATAGAGAGATATATCTATATGTTATCTTTTTCCATAAAGAGGAGCATCATATGTAACAAACCATATATACACACACACCACAGGTCATATATTTATATAGATTTTATATATATATATATATATATATATATATATATATATATATAGATTTTTTTTAGTACAACACATTTGTCTGGGTTCAAAAAGAAAATGGGCACAGGATATGTGTGAGATGTCCTTGTGCAGTGGACCTCTGCCTAGTGGGACTTATACTACCTTCCCTCCATCCCCTCACCAATCCCGTCGCGCTATGATCGCTGTCTTTTATGGTTCCCACCCTCTGCCACACCACAGTCTCCTGCTCTCAACAACTGGAGTCTGAGGCCACAGAAGTACTGCATGACAATAGATCTCCCAGATCTCCCATCTGAGGGAGCAAGAGGAGATTCGGCCAGTACAATCGGTTAGTGTGTGTCTTCAACTCTTAACTCTCTCTCTAACATACACACAAACAATTACACACACACGCACACACAGAAACAAAGTCACAAAGTCAAAGTCACACCTAGCCAAACCATTTGCTCAACACCATGGGGGAAGCTGGTGTGTCTGAGCACCATCAGGCCATGGCTGAGTCCCAGTATCCTCCTTCACTAAGCCTTGCATGGGTCAGTCCATCAGGAAGTTGGATAATGTCAGTCAAGTCTGAGTATCCAGGGCTTAAAAGGAACACTAGAATTCAGCCAGTCTCTATGGTTCCCCTATAGAACGGCTCTAAATTAGTTTTACAGAACACATTGATTTTTTATTATTTTTTTTGGGGGGGGTGTTTATTTGTCTTCGTAAACGAAAATGGAATCTTGCCAAATAAGTCACATTCACACAAATAAACATACAAACACACGCAAGTACCAGCACAAAAATATATGCCTTTAAAATGTAACTTTTTTTGTTTGTTTTGTCTTTTTTCTTTTTTTTTTGCTCTCTTGGGTTTTCTGTTGATTTGATGTCTGGGCTGACTACATGATTTTGAGATGTTTTTTTTTTTTTTTTCCTCTGGTTAGTCATCACTGGTCTAAAATGTGCATTGTGTGTATGCACACACACACACACAGACTTTTGATGGCAAGTAAAACCAGAAAAAGCACCTCTAACAGAAGAGTCTCCTAACACTAAAAAGAAAAAGTGCGACCATACCAGATAGAGCCCAAGACCTCCACTCAGCACTGGCGTGAACGCATGGACACCTCTGGCAATACAGGCCCATCTAGGGAAGGTTAGAGGTCATTGCTAAGGAAACAATCATAACATGAGATTTGATTGATCTCCTCTGTGCACTACCTCCAAGCCAGGCAGTATGCACTAAGACAGCTGTTTTAGTGCTGTTTCAGAATCTCTTCCTCTCAGACACACACACACACAGAGAGACACACATACCCACTAAGACATCTGTTTTAGTGCTGTTTCAATAGTTATCTCTCTCTCCCTCACACACACACACACACAAACACTAAGAAATAACTGTTTTAGTGCCATTTCAGCACCTTAAGGATTAGCGATTAATATCTTTTTTTCTTTTTTAAAGAATCACTTAAAAAATTAAATATGTGCGTATGTTTCAGATCTTTTAAGAGGCATTTCATTACAAACATGTTATTGTGTTTTCTCATGTCTGTTTTTTTTTTTTCTCAAATGTTTTCTAAGAGCCCTCCTCCATCACTGGGGCCTACAGATGAGTTCAGGCCCAAAGGTACAGAGAAGTAACGGTGCTTTCCAGTTTACATTTCCTAGTTTTTCACTTCATACACTACACAGAGGGGGAGAGCTGGACAAGTTTGTATTATGAGAGAGACCTCCAAGGAGATGGGAGGATCACAGGAATAGTGAAAAGAAACTAAACAAATCTCTTTCACTCTCTCTCTCTCAAACACACACACACAAGTTCACCAAACCAAGCCTGCATGTACTACACATCATGATGGGTCAACAACACTAGGACTGAGTGACGAGAGTGCAGACAGATATTACCCATGTCAGCTAACAGCAGCTAATGAAAGCTACTGCATACACAGAGAGAACAGAGGGGTATGTGATTAAACGCAGCTCTCTGGGCTGCATCTGTACTTAATCGGAACCTACCACTCAAGCTGGTTCTGTCTGTGTGTCAGCTAGCACAAAAGAAAACCCTAGCCATGGTGTCCGGCTCCTTAATTTCGATGCAACGCATAGAATGTTGCAATGCTATAACAGACCCTGTTCACTTGGTTCATCATAGTGAAATCAGGAAGTGCTTGCCTTCCAGATCATCAAACTCTGAATCAACAAGCAGGAGTTTTTTATAGATGATGCCCCAGGGATAGTCCCAGTGCCTATGTTAAGTGTGTTTTCTGTTGGCCTCATACACCAAGAACAAGCCTGGAGTTTGAAGTTTCAGGTTAGATCATCTGGCCCGACAGAGGGACACCAACATAGCCAATGATGGTGTCTGCAGTGTGCAAGAGAGAAATTAAGAAAAAGGGTTAGAAAGAAAGAAAGAAAAAAAGAAAGAAAGAGTGAGTGAGTGAGAGAGAGAGAGAGAGAGAGAGAGAGAGAATGTATTGTGTTCCTGTTTTGCAGCTAAATGCCCACAGAGCATCATCTGGATAGGGATTACAGATAAAGTTTAGAAAAGAAATAGCTAAATGATAGTAGTAAAGAAAAAAAGAAATTCAGAGGAAACTTGCTTTCTTCACCTCTGACATTGGTTACCATGTTTAAAGAGGGAGTCAAAATAAATTATGTATTTTTTCTGTGAAATTGTTTTCTTTATACAACATTCGTTTAAGATACTTGTTTTAAAATAACTTAAGTCTCTCTGTTCGGCAAGCATTTTGCCAGTAGCTCTGAACTTCAAGAGAGAGTGAGAATGTTTCAAACACACTGGAGCAGCGAACTACGTGGGTGCGTCCACCTGTGGAGAGCCCTGTCGGACTATTCGTCTCTGGCTTTTCACGACTTTTAGCTATAGACAAGATGCCGAGGCTGGTCGCGAGGAGAGATGGACGTCTATGCTCCGAGTGCCAGGTGAGACCTGCTCAGTGTCTCACCAGCCGAGCGCCAAGGTAAAACCTGTAGCGCACGACTCCGGCAAACCCGGGACTCGGCAAACCACAAGGAGGTCTGTCATCCTTTGATCTTTTCTCTAAGTGTGTTTTTGCGTATTTGAAAACAAATAATAAGTGCCAAGAAGTGCTTCACATATCCATCATGAGGGAGAATTCAGTCCTATGCGTCTTACAGAGAGAACTGTTTCCATCGGTACACAGAAAATGCCACGGTTGGCACGTAGGCAACCATATTGCACGCGATACTGAAATGTTAGCATTGTTACCTTTTTGAGAAGATGCGCTGGAATATATATGACAAAGTGTGGAGTGACGTCACATCGACAAAAACAAATAGGTAAGCAAAGTGATTTTGTTTAGCAAGACCGGCAAACCCACGGCGTGCGTGGGAAGTAGCACCATAAAAAACGCCCTGCCCACCCTGCACGCACCAACACCCCCATCCTCCCCCACCCACGGGACAACATACATGTACAACTTTTCTTTTTTCCATGTTTGCGTTTCACACGGAGCTTTACGAGCAGTCCCTCATCCCTCTAGTTGAAGTCATCCATGTTTACATCTCTGCGCTGCTTGATCTCCGCAGATCACCGTCCGTTTCTCCAGATGACAAGACAGAGAGAAAAGCCGAGTAGTTTATATGTTTCGAGTTTGGCTTCAAATGACAAGTCCGTTGAGGAGCACCGCAACGGGCGCAGTAAGGCGCCTGCAGTGAGCCAATAAAGAAGCTAGACGAACCAGTGATCGAAAGTCGGGGCGCGTGGAGCATGTAAACGTGTGGAGCAGGGATAAGGCACCAGGTTTTTTTGACGCTGTTGAGGACGATCCGCGCGGGCCTCACGTGCCGCCCGCATGGATTCTTCTCTCGGAGAACATGACTCAAGCTCGTACTGGTGGACAGCTCCTGCTTTGTTTGACCCCCTCCCACCCATCCCCCAAAAAGAGAGAAAGAAAAAAAAAATACTCCCACAGAAAACGTGGGCATGTCCAGAATTTAAATACATCTGATTCACAAAATCATAATTCGTATTTCTAAGTTAGCACTTTTGCCATTCCATTTGCCCAAGGGGGTACGGTGCTGTGGGCTGATATTCAATATTAGGACTTGCGTACTGGTCATGATGGCAGCGTCACCTCCGACCTGACGCCCTCGTCTGCCGTCTCTACTCTTTCAAAATGGCAAACATGTGAGAAAGGTAAAGTACCTCTAATTCTTCAAATGCATGTTTACTTTTGTTTCTTTTTTCAGATAGATGCTTGTTGACACGTCCTCCAAAGTCTGTGCACTGAACGCACATACACACAGGGAAACCACGGTCTTGCTTTAGTATTTGCGTACCATATACTCTGTGTAAACTTCTACGCTGAAGTTTTATTTCATAAAACTCCTAAATATTATTTGATTTGTGCTGGAGTCAAATGTTAGCACACATAAAAACGTATATAGATTCTCTTTTTCGCTATAACATCTTGAATTTGCACTTTGGAACCCATTTCAATGGCCTGCACGTGTATAAAACTGGCTGCTGACAAACTCCAATCCATTATCATTTTTTGTGTGAGCAGAAAACAGTTCATAGACCAATGTTACTGATAGCAGCGGCTTACTGTAGTACGGTGGTTAAGTGGGTAGTTTCCAGCGATGGGTGGTATGTGACTGCAAGTCTGTGAAGGTTGTGGTAGGGTGATCCCTTGGAATTCTCTCTCGCGCTTTTAACATTTACAGTAACGTCTGATTAAATGTCATTCGTTATTTCATATATATTTTTAATTTCTTTTCAGCGGTCTCTCTCTGTCTCCTGTCCTGTCAAAATCATTTTTATCCATCAATCCTCGTCTCCTTCATCCCCGTGTAGGCCCTCTGGTAGCAGCTCGCGTGCCCTCCTCTCTCGGCTCCGCTCTTGGATCCGCTTCATCTCGTCCGCGTATTTACAGAACGTTGCACCGAATTTGGACCACACTTTGCAGGGCACTGTGATGGAGTTGCGGTAGGTCGGCTTCACCTCGCTGACGCGCATGAACACTCCGTACTTGTTCGAGCCTACATCGAAAAAGAAGCGCTTATTGTCCACCGTGAGTGAAGTGCCTTCCGGCAGCTCTGCGGGCTCTTCATCTACTCCGTAATCATCGATGAGTTTAGCCAACGCGTCGCGGAACTCAATGAGTCCCTGGGCTGGAAGCGCGATGGTCTGGCCTTGTGCAGTTCCCAATCCGGGCCCCCGATTCACGGTCTGACGGATCCTCAGAAACCGCCCCCTCTGGTTTTCTTTTAGATCCATGTAATACTTCCGATTCTCCCGCACCAGAAACTCGCTCTTTAGGGCCCGCCGGGGTTCGTCCTGCACCATCTCAGGGTTACTAGGGCCCAGCTGGGCGTAATGCTCGATGAAGTCCCCTAAGTAGTCACGGAACTCCACAGCTACTGACATCGAGAGAGTCAGGCGGCTCTTGTTTCCCCCGGCCCCGACCTCGGCTATCTTCAGGAAGCGGCCTTTGGCATTCTGCTTGACGTCCAGGTAGAAGCGCTTATTCTGGATGTCAACGCGTTTGGAGGCAAGCTCCTCGGTGTCGTGCTGGAGACGGGACGGGTGCATCGGGCCGGCTCCGGGGCCCGTGGCGAATCCTCCGTGCTCACTGCCACTATCTCTATCCGCCATGATGTGCGTCCCCTCTTACCTTCTCGCAGTGTGCCTCAGCCTGCTGCAGCCCAGATCGCCAGCAGAAACCGCTAATGCTCTCGCGAGATCTGCACATGACACAGAAGGTTGCGTTGGAAATAATAGAGACTACTGCACCGAACTAGTCTGAGAATTTGGTCGTAATTGTGGGTGTGTTTTTCCGTGTCAAAGCGGCGCTCAAGTTGCGCAGCTGTGCGCAGAGGAAAGAAGAAAAAAATCTAGACACTGCAGCTGAATTGGCATTTTAAGCATTTCAGTATCCCCATCCGTGTGTTCCTACCTTTAAATGTGTTTGATGCCACATGACAAGAGAGAAGTATGGATCAACAGAAATGAAAAACGACTCCCATCTCTCATTTTGTGGTTTCAGCAAGAACACGTGATTCACAAACCGACACTAAATCATCTTTAAAGATAAATTCTAATACTTAACACACACACACACACATTGTATGTTTATTCTCATGACCTTAAAATAACAGTACATGCTCAATATATATTGGACCCACATTTTCAGATCATCATTCACTATATTTTTCAGAATTATTTTCTTTCTGCATTGTTTCAGCAGAGTAATATTTCAGCTTTAATGAAGAATTTCTATGGCGATTGCATATGTCTAATTAAAGCATAGAGTGTTCTCTGTTCCACGCAGCCCTGTCCAGTTCATTCCTATGAGAAAGCTATAAGATGGGACATAATCAGCTCTAGGGACGTCACCCCATGCCAAAACGCCATCAGTTTTTTGGGGGCAGAGTTATTCTGGCGGT
This sequence comes from Tenualosa thibaudeaui, assembly GCA_027481765.1. Taxonomy (NCBI): domain Eukaryota; kingdom Metazoa; phylum Chordata; class Actinopteri; order Clupeiformes; family Clupeidae; genus Tenualosa; species Tenualosa thibaudeaui. The sequence continues at coordinate 17,126,173 of JAIFZK010000006.1, read as the reverse complement.
TTCAGCACCATGGTCAGTTCCATTTCCCCTACCCTAAGCCAAAACAACGTGAACTGATGGATAAAATGAACGAACGAATGAACGAACAAAGACATACTTATACTCCCCATCTGTTTCTCTCTTTACTGTTACACTAACTGAGGAAACCTACTTAATAACGCGTACCCATACTGAGCACTCGTTGGCCATTCAGGACGTCTTAATTATATTGACCGGAACCTTAAGAAACCACCTCACGCATTACAAGGCACCAAACTAAAAGAAATAATATGGTTACATGATATTATTTGATTCAGTTATGAAGTCCAAGGGTGTACTTTTGAGTCGAAAAGTCACGCATCACGCCCTCCACCCCCGTCCTTAAAATAAACTTTGCGATCCCTTCTACAATTCAAGCGAAACTGAAGTCAGATTTAAAATTACAGCAATGACGGCAATTACAGCTGTAGCCACCTTCTTGACCCTTTAAGGACGTTTCCATATGGACATGCAGGCTGTACACCATCATAACATGCTGTAAAAGTACTTGGTGGGATTGTATTCACTGATAATCATTGTTCACGGAAGACCTCTCGAATCGCAAAAATAGCCTATGTGACTTGTAGCCTATGTGCTTATATGCTGGAGTAATTAGCACAGGGCATTCTTTGACCAACATTTCAGTCATTGAAATTGCATTATTTTGAGGTACAATTACATAATGTCAGCCTAATGTTGGAGATCGTGCAAAAGCACCTTCAAATATTTATTATTGCTACCTTGCCTTACTGTACAGGCATGCCTATGAATTTCACTATTTTGGAATGTTTCCTATTTGATTTGGATGGTTGTACCAGGATGGTACCTGAATGGTTATATGCACGCAGAGCTGAATCCACAATGCATGTAAATATAATGTGAATTTAATGTTCATTTTATAGTAAACAACCAGCACAGCTATGTAACTCTGGTCGAGTAATTTCAGATGATATATAGATGGTATTTGTGCGACGAAAACTCTCTTAATAATTCAACCGAATAATTCAAGCGAACGCATATGAAGTTTATATCAGAAAAAAGTGGTGGGGCCGATTTTAAGGTTTCAGAAAAGTGGTATGGATATGTCCCTGCGTCCATACCATAAACTACGCCCTTGATGTGGCCACTTTAACAACCAAGGTTTTGCGGAGAAGCTTCAGCTGACGCCTGACGGTCTGACAAGAAATTCTCCGTCCCTCTCCCTTCTTGTTACTATGTGCGACAATTATCTGCTTCAACCTGTAGAAGGCGCTCGACAATAGCGGATAAAGCCATACACTGCCTCACAAACGTCGCATTTATTTGTGCCAAGGGAAAGATGCTGGTAATATTTACACTATCCACTTGGCGACTGCCGTCGGACTGTAACTCTCTCACACACAGTGCGAGTGCGGAGTTATAGGGAAATTTATTTCCTGGCCCCCGCTCGCGCGCGCTCTCCGCGTCTCATTCATCAGCCGGCTGCCAGTGGTATGACACACCATCATTCTATCGATACAGACAGCGTCCTGTCCCTATCTGATACCCGCAGGACCTGTTGCGATTGCCAACGTGCGCGAAAGGGCGTTGAAAGGTTTCGCTTCACGTTCGGGCGACGCCTGGTTGGTCGGTTTGGGGGCCAGATATGTGAATGTGACCTGAATGCAACCGCGTGATTAAACGAAAGAAGGATAACGTCAAAAAAAAAAAACATTGCTGATTGACCAGCGCTCGAGACGACTGAGCTACTTTCGCAGCGTTAGTCATCGCAGCTCGTGGCCTGGTCCAATTCTACCAATCCTACTGGGGATCATAGCGCGCTCTCATGGGAAACAGATTTTTTTTAACAAGCAAAAGTTATAAGGCGCTGCATTGTGTCGGTTCTGTGCGTTAATGACGTTGGTGCGAATGCACGAGTTGCTGTATTCGCGCGCTTCGACGGATACTGGTCTCGTGCGGATGTTGATTCTTGGAGCCTCTCCGTGACCTACAAGGCGTCGTATGTGCTCTGACGGCACATCGCGGAATTTGCGCAGGAAGTTCGCACAGACAGCAGGGACCGGCCAGGTGATGTTTGTTCACGTAAGCCGGCAGTGTGTGGTGGCAGAGCGGGCAGCGAGCGAAGGGGACGCGCTTGTTGCATCGCCCAACTGAGCAGCATCCTCGGCTGCTCGCTCCGTGCCGTCTCGTTTGGGCGTCGATAACGTTCGCCGCGGAACAGAACCCTTAACACGGTATGATTTTCCGATGCTGTTTTCTCTGTGCCGAGTCTGAATCGTTTCACATCGAAAACCTCATTTGAAAGTCAGTGCGCCCAGGCTGGGCCATGACATTGGCTAGATAAAGAGGGACCTGCGGCGTTTTTGCAGTAGCCCCGTGTTGTGGTAAGGCAGCGTAATTTATGAATGCATTTTTGCGTTTCGGAATCGGAATTTGAAGGAGAATGCAGCAACGACATTTTTTCAACCGCGCATCACCGCTGACTGGAGCTATTTCCGGTTCCTAAGTGGCTCGTGTTTCCCCATCGCGGGCTGCATGGGGCAGAGCGGCTCGCTCACAGATGGCACGGACTCTTGCGCAAGGTCTGCCGCCCCGCGCCTCTACCGGAGCCCATTCACAGTCTCCTGCCACCGTAACCCGACTCCATCATCCGCGCCCCTCGTCAGCCCCGAGAGCACTGCAGCACCGCGAGCGGCCGCCTCTGAGCCCCAGCAGACGGCATGAGCAGGAGACTTGATCTGGCGCTTTTCTCCATGCTGCTCGTGGGGCTCTCGTTCGCGTGCTACGCCCCGAGCTTGGATACCCCGCAGGAACAGGCGTACCGGGCGGCGGTGGTGATCGAAGGTGAGGTGTTCGCGCTGCCCGAGAACGTCTCCGTGGAGCCGTACAGTGTGAATGTCAGGGTGCTGGACGTGTGGCCGGTGAACAGCGGCGGGCTGGAGCGCGAGCAGCTCGTAACTGTGGGGGATTTCGGCTCCGAGGCGCCGTGCGTGCTCGTGGAAAAAGACCACAGATATATATTTTTCATGGACCCTACTGAGGAACATTTAGTATTCAAAGCGTCTTTTGCTCCTCTGGACGCCACTGAGAGGAACCTCAAGAAGGAGGTGGAGAGCATTCTGTGTGAGGACTGCGGTAAGTCTGCTTTGGGTTCCTCACTAAGGGGGCATTGCTATGGTGATGCTACAAGGTAAATGTGTGTGTGTGTGAGAGAGAGAGAGAGAAAGAGAGAGAGTGTGTGTGTGTGTGTGATCATGATTTTAAATCAGTTTCGAAGACTACCCGGCCATGTTCCCCGACCTGAGTACAGGAGGGCTTCTTTTCCTAGAATTGTATGTAGACACACGAGAAATGTGGCGGTGCGCGAACGCTGGGCGTATCTGCAGTATTGTTCCTATTATAAACATTGTGGAATACCCCTGATGGACTCACACACAAATATACACCTTACATAGCTCTCTTACACATACACACACACACACACACACACATACACACAAAATGCCATGGAATGAATGAATGAATGATTTTGACCGTTCGACTTTACGCTCTAACATCTCTGCTGCATCATGTAAAATCACCTTCATGTCTGTACCCGGAATCCCGAAGACACATCTGAACTTAGCATGGGCCATGTCATTATCTGAAACTATGCATTTCGTATGGAATGACGTAGGCCTGCAAAGGTAGGCGTGCTGTATGTTTTAGTCACATACTATAGGGAAAGCCATCGCTTATTTCCCCGCTTACAAATCTGTCTCATGGATTCCAGTGTCAACACCAGTTCGCTTTCCATCAGCATGGAACGCTTGGGCACGTGATGGGAAACTAGAAGTGGACTTGTGCTGGTTGGTTGCGGCGCGGAGCCGAAGGTGTCGCGTGCATCGGTCACTGGGATCCCTGTCTCAACGCAGCTAGGCGCGAGGCCCACGACAGAAATGGCTGGCGTGACTTTGCTTCCGTGGAAAATGCGAGGAAGCAGAATGAAGTGCGACAGGTTTCATTCATAAATTCTGTGTTGCGTGTTAAGCATGCATCCGAGAGACAGCATTGAATTACGACAGCCACCAGGTTTCAGTCTTCAGTCCAGGCTTCAGTCCACAGCAAGATGCAGTACAACACATACATTTTCTTTGATACCTAGAAACCACACAACATTTTCAAGAGGACCAAATCAGACAACTTGAGTCACAACCTGTCATCTGAGAAGGGAATGGTAGACTGACCAACCAGCCTCTCTTGCAGATTGTAACCAATTGTAATTTGGTATGGTTCAGCAAACTCTGTCCTGCTATAGAGCACCCATGGGATATGTCTTGACCTTCGAGTCTCTCTCTTTCTCACTCACACACACACACATACACTCAGAGAGAGAGAGAGAGAGAGAGAGCAGCCTAAGGAGTCACTACAGTAAACCCTCCAACTTGTCTGTACACCTTTGCTTTCTTTAGCAACCCTTAGCTCTTGTAGTTTATTCATAGGTTAGTCATAATCACTTTCTGAGATGGTGTGGTGCTCATAGCCAGCTCTCAAAGCTGAGTCAAGGGCTGGAAGGATGGGCTGGAATGGGGTCTTTGGATATTCTCAGAGGATGGTTGGGGTTTAGGCTGTGAAACTTATAAATATGCTAAAGTGGAACTGTTTTCACAGTTGTCAGATAGTGTACGTTAGACATAAGAGTTATAGGAGTGTATTTCTTCATGATAATTAGTCAATTTAAGATCCTTTTAGAAGAGACGGTTGAACCATCTCTTTTTGAATGCAGTGGAATTTAGGCCTAGAGAATGTGATGAAACACAGACATAGCAAGCATAAGAAGCATAAACATGAGTGAGTGAGAGAGAGAGCATCAGTGCTGTCAGGGTCACCAGGCATTACCACCAGTCATTACCGTCGGATAGCGAGCGCTTCTGCAAATGGACTGCAATTGTGGAGCTCTTCCTACTGTGAGAGCGTCCAGAGTAGCTCTCATTTCATGCTTCGTAGCTGACTACAAAGGCCAGAGGTTAGCCACTCTCTCACGTTCACTCATACATTCACTCACTCACTCAATGATTCATTCCATTCATTCATTGACTTGTGCACTCTCTTATGTACTCACTCACTCCCTCATTCACTCATTCATTCACCCACCCACTCACTACTCCACTCATTCACTCCCTCGCTCACTCTACTTTTCACAGTCTCTCTGTCTCCATCTGTTCCAGTCTCTCACTCATTCACTCAATCCCGTGTGTGCTTATTGAAATGTTCTCTTTCTTGTCCTTTTTCAAAGCCAGTTTCTTGTAATACCATCAAAGCGTGTGAGGGAAGGCTCCTTGCTGTGTGTCCTGTGTCTTTGGAAGGGAAGATTCTCAGCCAGAATTCTGTGCATTTTTGTAACATTTAAAGCAACAGTATAAGGGAGTTCTATGCTAGGCATGCTGATTGAGCTGAGGCTCCAAGACAAGTTATAGCAGCAACCATTCATTCATTCATTCATTCATTTGTCTTGTTTATCTCCCTCTCTTCTCTGAGAGTAGCCCCATATCCATCCCCTACTTAGTTAGTCACACTGAGGAAGTAATTCTCTCACTACATCATTCGCTCTCCTTCACTTATTCACCAAACAGTCATTCATTCATTTGTTCATTCATTTGTCCATTCATTCATTCACCCACATTATGCTCTTTCCTCTCATCTATTTTCTGTATCCCTCACTCCATGACTGCGGGCTCACCCCATCACTATCATTTTCACTTGGCACACAAGCTGTGTCTCCACTCTCCACCCAAAGACTTGCTACTTCCAGTGTGCGACATGTGGTAGGGCTTGTGTGTCCATCATGAGAAAGTGTATTTGAAATATCATCTTGCTTGTGTGTGTGTGTGTGTGTGTGTGTGGTGGGGGGGGGGGGGTGCTGGCACTCTAGAGCTGTGTGTTTGTGTGCACCAGTGTATGTATATGTCTTTGTTGCCCTATGCCCCGAGTGCTGAAAGTGGGGAGGGAGCAACAGAGAGAGAAAGAGAGAGCGAGAAAGAAAGAGAGAAGGAGCAAGAACTAGGGCTTTTATGAATTATGTAGAGTAGAAAACAGTACACTGAGACTAAGCCATCCACATCTTCTTCAACATGAGACACTACTGCTCTCTCTCTCTCTCTCTCTCTCTTTCTCTTTCTTGTGTGTGTGTGTGTGTGTTTGCATCTACGCTCCTATGTGATGAGTTGAAGTGATCTGACAGATATGACAGAACTGCTCAAAGATGTAAGAGTAAGATTTGTGTGTGCGTGTGTCTGTGAGAGAGAAAGAGAGAGAGCAAGAGAGAGAGAACAAGAGAGAAGGCAAAACAGTAGAATTGGACAGCTTTTTTATTCCCAAAAGCAGCTTGTCTTCTCATCTTGTAGGCATGAATATTTTTAGTAGTTTAAATCATTTAAAGCGTGTGCACGCGCACACACACACACACACACACCCACACACACACACACACTCATACTGCTGTCATTACTTCATACACTACCATGACATAATACACACACTAATGCTAATATTCACACACACACACACACACTCACACACGTGTGCACACACACACACACACACTCACTCATACTGCTGTCATCACTTCATACACTACCATGAGAGAATACACACACTAATGCTAATATTCACACACACACACACAGACACGTGTGCACACACACACACACACACATAGACAGAGCTGCCAACTTGTCAAATGATGTGAAGGGAGACTACACACAGACACACACACTCAACTGTCAACCTTTCATTTAAGCACACACACACACACAGTCAAGCACATAGAAAAAAGCAGGTCACTGATGGCTTCTCTAAGAACTCATGATGTTTTTGGAGTGCACGCAGACATGCAAGCGATGGCTGTTTCCCAGGCCACCACATACATAATAGATTTATTTATGTAAATGTAAACATTGCTGTCCCTTGCCTATATCACCTGGACCCCATAAACAGCATTTGTTTCTTTAATGGACAAGTCCAACAGTAATCTCTACATATGCTGTGTAGACTGGGGCAGGTACATGCAAGTTATGTTAGTTTATCTGCTTTTAACATCACACTGAGGGGAGGCAAGGAGCCACAGTTGCTGTGCCTCTGCTGTGGTGCCTGCTTAGAGGCAGGTGCATGTTGCCTGATAACACAAGTGGCCAGTCCTGTCCAAAAACGGTGTGCTTTACTCTGAGGTTTGGTACTACCACTAGATTCAGATAGCGCAGGCAGGGGGCCTTTGTCATGCACGCTCATAAAGTTACAGTATTGCAAAACACAACAAAATTAAACCTTTAGCTGAGAGAGAGAGAATGTGTTGAAATGAATTTAATCTCTTTGTGCATAATATAAACTTGTAGGGTAGCTGACAGTAACCTAGAAGCATGTGTAGGAAAGGTTGGTGGGACTAGGAGAATACAGATGCCTGCAAAGGACATATGTCATTTATCACTATGTTGGCAATTTCAGATGTGCATTGGAAAGACTGTACTGTAAGGTGCCTATGCTATTGGCAGGTGATTTCCCATAGTGGCCAGTTATAGTGGCCAGGTGTATTGACCATCTGCATCTTGCTTCATATTGACTCTAAAATGTAATGTGTTCTTTGGTGGCATAAACTGCACCTTTCTACCAAGTTGAATGGAAACAGCTCTGGTATTTTTTGCACAAACCTGCCTATGGACAGACTCATGCACAAGCCTTAATGAAATCTGAAAGTCTCTCTGAGGTGCAGAGGTAACAATGTCCTTCACAAACAAAACCATTACTATGTAAGACAGCTGTTCATAGAGCCTTGAAACACCTTTCAGTCTTTTCCACTTGGATGCCGTGTTGGGAATTAGTGACACCTACTGGTTACAGTTTGGAATACAGCTATGACTTGAGGACCTCTTAAGTGTCTTCTGTGTGTGGTGTGTGTGTGTGCTGGCATCTATAAATCTGTGCAGTCAGCCTGTTAAAGGGAGATGTGCATACGTAAGTGAAGACAAACATTTATAAATGATGGTGATGTATGTTTGTGTGTATCTGTGTGTGTGTGTGTATGTGTGTGTATATAAGAGAGAAAGAGAGAGAGATTGAGCAAGAGGGAGGGAGTGAGGTGGATTCCCCTTGGAATCTTAAGTGTATAGAAGCGTCACACAGGTCAAGGTGAGCTGTGATTAAGAGTATACAGGTGAAGGTTAAGTGTGTGTGTGTGTGTGTGTGTGTGTGTGTGCGCCTGCGCGCACTAGAGATGGATGCCCAGGTGAAGGTGAGGTGTTCTTTTTGGCCTCATGAGAAAACCTGTGTGGATCCGAGAGAGAGAGAGAATGTGTGTGTGTGTGTGTGAGTGTGTCCTTGCAAGAGAGGACAGATGAAGTTTATCCCTCTCCTGAATAATTAATCTGGTCCTCTGCCTTATCACGTGATGCTGCATGTAAACACCTACTTTGAGTTTGTTCATGTCTGTGTGTGTGTGTGTGTGTGTGTGTGCATGCTCCACCCAATCAATGACTATGTTTACATGCACTGAAGTGTCCCAAATTTGATTGGGATATTACGTATTCAGCTTTGCATTTGTGCAACACCTTTCCCCGACTTCAGTATCCAGTGTAAGCCCTTATCCCAGTTTCTGAGAAATCAGGATATGCTAGGTGAAGTACTTTGAAAGGAACCGGGATACTACATGTAAACACCTTATCCTGATTTCTAATAGTTGCAGAAAAGGATTGTAGAGTGTGACGTGCGAGATGGAATGCTGATAGACAAGCAGCACTCTTTAGAACACTGGGTCAGTAACGGGAATATCATGTAAACAGGGATATTAATAACCTGATTTCTCTGCAATCATGTAAACACTTTATCCTGAATATGATCAAAACTGAGATATTTGGGATATTTACATGTAAACGTAGTCACTAAGAACTATCCTAGAACTGAAATTATTCCTATCTCTGAATAGATGTATAGCTGATGTGTGTGTGCCTTGGTGTGCATCAGCCTTTGTACACCAAGGCATTGTGGGTTATCCTATAATTCATCCACAGTAGATGGCTTATTGACATGATGAAGGCATCTCTCAGTCACTCTAGTCTTTGACCACTTCCACTTACTAACCCTTGAATCCTATGATTTAAAATGGACCTGGTAATAGTAGTAGGGAGTAGTAGGTAATAGGGAGTTTAATTTGTGTGATTCCTTCAGCTAAAGTTAGAAGCATTAAGTGTTCTTTGATCCAATTTCTGTAGTGAAGTAGGAAACCCTTAACAGTTTTAAGATTTTGCTTTCCCTTTTTGACCAAACTGTTTTTGACCCACCCCTGAAAACACTCCTGTAGCACAGCTCCTGCTCTTAGTCTCTCTTCCTTATTCTGTCTGTGAGGAACCATGCTGTTCTGCGTTGAACTATAATGAGCCCCCCCTCCCTCCCTTTTTTCTTTAAGGTAGCATCATGGGAGAAAGAAGAGCACGCACACATATTCACACAAGTTACACACAAACACACACATGCAAAGACTGCAGTGGTTTCATTAACTCACTTATGAGAGCCTGAGAAAGATAAAGAGTGACAGAGAGAGAGAGAGAGAGAGAGAGAGGTGATAAAAAAGAGGTGTGAGAGTGGGGGAAGAACATGGAAGAGGTGAGAGGAAAGTGAAGAAGAGGAAAGGAGGGAAGGGAAGCATTGATAGAGAGATTCAGAAAGGAAAAGAGATGGGAGATGGATAGAGGGAGACGGAGGTATGGGGGGAGGTTGATAGAGAGGGAGAGTGAGGAGGAAGCTGAGGGAGGGGGAGATGCTGTGGTTGGAGCTGAGACTGCTCAAGAGGTGGGTGGAGAGGCCTGGAGAGGGAGGGAGCATAGTAGAGAACCAGAGAGGAGGGGAGTAGCGTTGCTCACACATGACGCGCTGTGCAGGAGGAGAGGAAGAGCAAGAGAGATACAGAGAGAGAGAGAATAGCTTTAGCTCTGCGCTGTGCCCGCAAGCATTTCATCAACTATTCATTACTATCTCTCTCTCTCTCTCTCTTTCATTCTCCCTCCCCCCCTCTCTCTCCTACACACACACTCGCTTTTTCTTATGCCTCTTCTCTCTCACACACTCTTGTTTCCATCTATTCTGTTGGACTCTCTCTCCTGTCCACTCCTACACTCTTGCTTTCTTCTGAACTATCTTTTCTCTCCCTCTCGCTTATTTTTCCTCTTTCCCTCTTTAACACACAAACACACACTCTCTCTCTCCCCATTGCTCTCTCTCTGTCTTGCTTATTTTTGTTCTTTAACACACACTCTCTCTCCCCATCTCTCTTTCTCGCCATCACACCACACACTCTTCAATCCCTCCACCTACATATAATTTTCCCTCTTACCCATTTTCCATTACTCTCTCTCTCTATCTCTCTCTCTCTTCTCCTCCCCTCTCCCTCCTGTCCTCTATCTCTCACAGTAATTCAGGTGTCACGCAGCTCTAATTGAAACCCATTGATGAATGCCCTGTAGCTGAGATGAGGGGCTGCTCTCATACAGGCCACACACACATGCACACACACAGACACACACACACAGACATACACACATGTTTGACTGCACACATAGATACCTGTCTATCTATACCTACCTCCAAACATACTTGCACAATATACTGCACAAAGCCCGTGTTCAACTGCATATGCTCAACACACCCATTCACAAACACACCCGTGTGCACATACACACAAGCATATTCACACACTATAACATATACACATTAATGCAGTGCACACATACAGACACACACACTGAGCTGCTCATGCACTAGACTAATGACTCCTCTCAGGTCTGTCCAATACGGTAACAGTGAGCATGTGTCTTCTCATACACTCCATACAGGAGACACACACACATACATGTGCTGCCTCCTCCCATACATACATGAGTTGTCTCATGTATGCACAAACACACACACAAACGCACACACACATTTCACACACATGTTTCCTCACACATTTTCTGTTGCTTGTTACCACTGTCAACACAGCAGAAAACAGCACTCCCTTTAATTGGTCAGAAATGGTTGGTTGACTCATGCTTGCCATTGGCTAATCCCTTGAGCTGTGTGTGTTTCTGCATCTTTGTGTTTGTGTGTGTGTGTTTTTCTGCGTGCATGCATGCATTTTTATGCCTTGCATCCTTAGTGCAGGTCTCCTTGGCATTCATGTGCAGTGTGTGTTTGTGTGTGTGTGTTTCATTCACAAACTAGATTTTCTTCGACATCCCCACCCCATCCCCCAGTCGCTCTCCACCCTGCATGCCTGGCTGATCCCATCTCTCCTCCACTCCTGAGAAGAAGCTCAACACACCAGAGTCCACTTATCAAGGGCTGCTTTCTGTTAGAAAAAGAACAGATTTCAATCATTTGACCCCCCCCCCCTCACACACACACACACACACACACACACTCCTTCCCCTCTTCCCCCCTCAGTCTGTGGCTGAATCTTAAAGCTCCCCCTAACCTCAAACCCTGAACCCTTCAATACTTAACTGACCTAAATCGGCCAACCTCAAAGCCAATTCATGCTAGTTAAATTGATAGTCCTTAGTGCTTCCAACCATATCCCTGTGGTTTGAGCTCACCGAGTGCTGACTGTAGGAAGAAGAGATTTTGGTGCAACCTGGGTATTTATACAGTACTGTATGAGCTGTGTTTCTTCCTGTTCAAAGGGAATCTATCCTCAGTGTTTGGGTGCTATAGGGCTCAAGCTCTGAGCTCTATCATGCGCCCTCAGACAATTTCAGCAGTTTTTTTGAGGCTACATCAATATAAATTGAAACTGAATTGAAACTGAATTGGAGTGAGGTTAATCAGAGGCTGTGCTGGGCAGAGGAAGAAAGCTCAGATCTTCAGTGTTCCATTACTGTGGCTGTGTGCCGTGCAGATAGAGAAGGGAGTTAAGTTTGAAGGGCGTCTGTGTCATGTCAGGGCCAGTTGTTTTGTTCATCACAAGGGCATTTCTATGAGGATGCTGACATACTACTGTGTAATACTAACTCACCCATTGTGTAAGATGCATCTAGACACAAATGCAAAATGGCCTCATAGTCCACAGCTAACTTACAAGCAACATTTAGGTGGTGGTTTAGGTGGTGGTTTCTGTATGTGTGTGTGTGTGTAGGTGCTGGAGGACATGGACATGGTGAGAAACTAAGGTTGAGGGTGTATGATTTCCATAGGGAAACTGCGGCTGAACTGTGTGTGTGTGTGTGTGTGTGTTTTACTTGCGATTTCTCTACCATTAATCAGTATGACATATATGGTGTGTTGAGGGTGTTGAATCTGCAGGAATAAGTGAGCTTGTTGGATTAGTGGTTCGAAATAAGATGACACAGCTCTCTTTCCTATAACTCAAAGGGTCTACACCACACTTTTATTCACACACACACACACACACACACACACACACACACACACACACACACACATATGCACCTGTACACTGAAATTTCATCCAAATATCACACTCATATCTCTCTCACTCTCTCTCTCTTTCACTCAAACACACACACACAGGCATACAGGCTCTTAGATACTGTTGTGTTGTAGAAATAGTCACTGACAGCTGGGGAGGGAACAGTGCACAGTGGGGTTGATAAGTTGAGAAAACGTGGCGCATGAGATTGTCAGAAACGCTCTTCCCACTACTTTATTTTATTTGCGTGTGTGTCTGTGTGTGCGTGTGTGTGTGTGTGTGTCTGTGAGTGTATTTGAGTGTGTTTTTTATTCTGAGAGTGTGTCTGTGTGTGTGTGTGTGTGTGTGTTTGTGTGTGTGTGTGCACACTGAGCAGATTTAAGATGAGTTTGGTGCTGAATCTCATTTGGCCTGAAACTGACAGAGTGTGTTTTGCTTTTCATGATGCTGTAAAAACAGACTACAGTAGGTAAAAGGGATGAATACAAAGACCAAGAGAGAGTGACAGAGAGAGCGGGAGAGAGAGCAAAAACAGGGAGAGAGGGAAGGGGGGATCGAGAGAAAAGAAAGTGAAAAAGAAGAATGCAAGACAAGGGCAACAGAGGTGAGGAACAAAATGTACAGAGTAAGCCTGACATACACAGAGAGAGAGAGAGAGAGAGAGAAGACATGGAGGAAAAGAGACAGATACAGTATTGGCTGGTAGAGTGAGTTCAGGAGTGTTTGTGTATATGCCTGGACAGGTTTGGGACTGAATATGACTGGACAGGTTTGGTTGTGAAAGTATGGTGTTGTGTGTAGGCCTTGGGTTTAATGTCCTTTTAAATACAGTGCAATTATTGATAAAGCAACAGCAGTTGACTCTAGTACTCAGAGATGCCTGTGGGGTCCAGGTAAACCCTGCTCTAGTCTTTGCCTGATCTTAATCCTGATAATGAAAGATCTATCTATCTACTGTATCTATATATCTATCTATCTTGTGCTGGTTTTACCCTGCTCAGTTCTACCAGGGCCGTGTCGGTGCTGTTGCTGGAGCTGGGCTTGAACTGGTTCTGGTCCAGTACCAGCAATAGCACTGACACACATGTCCACAGGTTTCAGCACCAAAATTTGTATAGCAAATTGTTACCATAGTTACATTCACAGAGCTTTGGTCTGGGAGTCAGTAACTTTTTTGACATGTAGCCTATTATTTACTAATTTACTATCAAATGATAACAAAATAACAAAATGATTAACTCTGACATTCTATGGCAAAAACAGATATAGAGTATGTAAAATAGTAAAAATTCTCATTCCAGAAACCCCACTAGATAGAGTTGTTGAGGGAGCACAGTGGTCTTGACTACCAATACTACAAGAAACAAAACACACACACTATGGTCCTGTGAAGTTAGTCATGAGGAACATGTCTTCTCACAGCAGACCAATGGTTACTGGCAGTGAATTCCATGTGAGAACAATCATGGTGTGGTGTTAAAGGTGACGTCAGCTGTGTGTGTGTGTGTGTGTGTGTGTGTGTGGACAGGGTGTGGCAAAGCACCCATAGGTGTCAGTGTTCCCAAACTGACTGGTCAACACAATACCATATCTGATATGGGGTTACACAAAACCTCTCTCTCTCTTTCTCTCTCTTTCACACACACTCTCGCTATCATTCTCTCTTAGTCTAGAGCTCTGCTCTACTGTCTCTTTCTCTTTCCCTCACTCTGGTTTTCTCTTCTCCTTCAGTCTCTCTCTCTCTCTCTCTCTTCTTCTCTTTCAGTCTCTCACTTTCCCCCAAGAATGGTTTCCATGGTGACAGCTGTGCTGGGTGCTGCAGATATCACACAGATCGGAGGCTGAGATAGCAGAGCTCTTTTTTCTTCTCTTTCTCTTCTCATTCATTCGCTCTTCCCTTTCCCTCCCTCTGTTATATCCCCCTCTATTCCCTCACTCTCTGTCAACCTCTGTACCACTGACACACACACACACACAGACACACATAAATTTCACACGCACACACACAAACACTCACACGCACCCCGATATAAGAAAGTACCCTGCTGAAAGAGAATGCATCTATGCCATTCATAGATGGCCTATCATATGTGTCAGGACATACCCATATGTGTTTGAGTGAGTATGCGTGTGTGCATATGTGCCTATGTTTTGTGGGGAGGGTTGTGTGTGTGTGTGTGCGTGCCTGTTTGATAGAGGGGTTCTCTCTCTCTCTCTCTCTCTCTCTCTCTGTGTGTGTGTGTGTGCTCATCCCATCAGCGTGAGAAACCTCAATCTGTACAGCACAACCGTTGGCACGGTCACTGGATCAATGCTGCTGATGCCTTTTCTGAAAAGAGCAAAGAAAACAGGAGGTGTGTGTGTGTGTGTGTGTGTGTATGTGTATCTGCTTGTGTGTGGAGTCAGCTGACCTTGAGAGAGACAAGCCCTTGATGGAAGGCTCGCAGTGATACTCACATTTGATTGGTCAACGGCTGTTCTATTCCAGCCAGCCCTGCAGCAGTGTTCTGTAAGCCAAGATGCACCCACACTCACACACACACACACATACACACACACACACACCAACATGCACACTCACAGTCTCTCACACACACACAAATACACACATATACACCCACAAGAACACATGTAGACAAGCCCACGCAAGCAGAACACACATAAGCCCCTAAGAACAAAATGCAGAAACACACACACACAGACACACACACTCAAGTCAAAAAGTGGAATGTGTCTAAGCCCAGTGAAGCACCCTAATGTTTCATTTTGTGTGTTTGTGTTGGAAAGAGTGAGGAAAACACAGAATGTGTGTGTGTGTGTGCATGTGTGTCTTTGGCTGTATGTCAGTGCTGTGTAGACATGTCAATAACAGTGGTAGTTTTCTCCAGTTTCTCTGGCACAGATCCCTCACCAAATATTTCTCTACACACACACACACACACTCATCTGTTGCATTGTTGCATAGGCATACTCTTCCTCTGGGTGTTTTCAACATTTAGGTCTATGCCAGGGTAAAATCAGGTAAGCGCCAGGATTCCGAAGTGCCTTGAAGGCATTGCTCAGGTGTTCCCTTCAGACGGGGCCCTGTGGCCTAAGTGGGGCACATATTCCAGTCAGCGGCTCCGCAGGGAGGCGGAGGTGCAAGCTTCCGTTCCCGTTAAGCACCTCCAGGACCTCCCCGCAGACGTCTGTCTGGGACGACACAAGGAACCCCAGACTTAAGGTTATTTTCACAGAGAAACCAAGCGCAAAGTGCAGCCAGACTTGGCAGCACAGCGGCAGGCAGGCCTCCTCCTTAGCTGCTGTCTCTAAGACAAGGAGCAGGAGTCATCTGGCTGATAGCAGAAAGGGAATGTGTGCTTGGACATTCCTGTTCTAAATGCTGTTCTAAATTTTGTCCTAGATGACAAGCTGTGTGGGTGTGTGCGTGTGTGTGTATGTCCATATTTTGTTCTTAAGGCTTTATATGTGTTTTGTCTGTGTGAGCTTGTCTATAGGTTCTCGTGTGTGTGTTTGTGTGTGTTTGTGTGTGTCACAAGAGGTAACAGTAACAAGAGGTAACAGTAACAAGACAAAAGTGCCAACAAGCCTTTTCCCTTCTTCTTTGCCCCTCTTCATTTCTTTATTCACTGCACTTGTAGAGCTCCATGCTTTCAAGAGTGCTTTGCTTTAGAACATGGACACTTTATCATCATGCCATGCCTCACTTAGTTCAAACTGCCTCACCGGCCTCCAGTAGACTGAAAAAACACTAAGAGTCAACGCACAAAGAGCTGTGATTTTGACTAAGCCGGTCTATGATGGATTTCTCTATAGGACATGGGGCGGCTGCATGGTTTGTTTACTGCACGTGCTACACAATGCCACTCAAACCATACCATAAGTGTTGATGGAGCAGCACTGCAACACACTGAAAGGGCATTGTTGGACCATTGCATGAGTGAAATACTAGCTATGTTTACATGGACACTTTTAATCTGATTAGAAATGACAAAACAGCTCAATCGGAATAAAAATTACCCATGTAAACACCTTGATCGGAGTAGAATTTCTGATCCGATTAAAATTGGTGTGTTTAAAAGGGAGTCTTAAAAAGTCTAGAAATTAAAAATATGAATGGAAGCCCTTAAAAGTCTTAAGTATATAAACATATTGTGCACTTAGTCTACAATACATTAAGGGGAGGTCTCACTGTAAATAGGCCTGAGTAACAAATGATAAACTGTAGTTGCTCCTGTGTGTTGTATTTTCACTTGATTTGACTGAAGTACTTCTTCTGTTTAAGGAAAAATCAAGATTTCATGTGAAGCTGTTAATTGTAGTCCATAGCACAATTAAAAAGCATACCCTCTGGACATAGAATCCATGAATTTCACTTCAAATCCCACAAGCCTGTCCAATTCTTTTTGCCAGATGAGCGTCATGTTGGTCTTAAATTTCAATATTAATGGTCATAAAAAAGGCCTCAAAAAGTCTTGGTGAAACCTGCAGAAACCTTGGGTTTATTATTCTCCTATTCTGATTTGAGAGTCATGTAAACACTTCGATCGGATTGAATATTTTTGGCGCAAGCTCATTTCCTGTGTTGTAACATAAACAAATCTGTATTTTGTGCAAACAAAGGCTCTCATAACTATTTCACTGCCACTGTGTTTTCTGAGACAACTGACAGCAGTTTGTTTTACTCACCTCTTACCCTAAAACCACCTACTTCAACATGATGAGTCAGCCTCCTGCTGTTGCCTCATAACCACACTGAAAAGACATCTTGATTGCCATGTTTGAGCTGATATGGCAATCATGTTTGAGCTTTTCGCTAAAAAGACAAAATAGGGTGCATACATCACATGACACATTGTGTTTGATCCTGTTAGAATGTTGCTGCATGTAAACAGAGTGCACATCTTTTTTAAATGGACTAGAATTAATTGGAATGACAAAAATCTGTCCATGTGAACGTGACAACTGAATGTCTGAACTAAATGCTTAAATTGAATGTAAATGTAGATATTCCATAGTAATGTAAACCCACAGCCTTGTTGTTTGCTGTCAGTAGGAAAAAGAACATAGGAACACAGACTGAATAGTGAACCAAAGGCTAATTCTAATTCTTATTCATTCTAATTCTATTCTAATTCTAAAGGAATTGGATACAGAAACTAACCTTTAGTTAGTTTTTTCTGTTTATTTTGCTATTCAGTTTATGCTGTCAAATATTTCCTACCAACAGTTTGGAACTGACAGTAGCCTATGTTCAAAGTGAAAGATCTGCACTATGTTGCTCTCAGGAGTTGGTCCTGATGAAGTCCTGACCTATAGGTCTAGTCATGATCTGGTCCTGCCTTAAAGGTCAGTAATGGAGGCACCATGGCACAGTTTCCTGACCTCCCACCCACCCGCCCATTTCTCTTTTTCACTTGTTTCCTGTTTGTCTCCTATCTCACAGAAAAACAGGTCAGCAATACTGAATGACATTGTGTTTGTTTTCTAAGTTTGTGTTTGTGTTTACATTTATTAGCAGACACATTTGTCCAACACGACTTTCAGTTTTTTTTTTTTTTACCAGTCTCTGTGGCTCTCAGTTAGACACACAGTAATCAATACTGCTCCTTTATGGAGCTAATCGACTGATCAATGGACTGATGATCGGGGGGGTAAGCGATAGTTACAGTGTAACCCTGCTACATGGGGTAGGTCACTCAGGGCATGGAGTTGCCTCATAGCTCACGCTCACTGGAAAAAATGCTGATGGCAGATGGTCAGGTGTCTGTGTGTGTGTGTGTCCATGAGAATGTTGCAGATATGGAAAATATTCTAGTTATGGTCAGGGTGGAGCAGACGAATAGCTCACGGTGTGTTTGTGTGTGTGTGTGTGTAGGGCAATTGAGCATTTGAATGCTTTTGTGTGTGTGTTTGTGTGAGACTGTTTAAATGTTTAGCCAGAAAGCAGGAATTTAGATGGAATTGTTGATATCACCATCTGATATCTAAATCATGGAACAAGTGATGTGTGTGTGCATATGTGCATGAGAGTTGTGTGTGAATTTGTGTGTGTGTGTGCGTGTGTGTGGGAGTGTGTCTGGATGCTGAGTTAAAGGGTGACTCCAGGTCGTTAGGGTCCCCTGTGTCTGTTATGTAACCATGGCAACCCTGATACTCAGCAAACCACATTCACAAACATCTCACTATAGACCCTAGCTCCTGCAGATTCTACTGAACTTTGTGTGTGTGTGTCTGTGTGTGTGCTGCTTTTGTGTAGCTTCAGTATTTCCAGGGTTAGTCCAGTATACTGTATATCAGAGTATATTTTAAGATTTTTTTATTTAGATATACCTTAGAATCACAGTCACACAACTCATTCTCTCTCTCTCTCTCTCTTTCTCTTTCTCCCTCTGTCTCCTTCTACATCCTTTCCAGTGGTCTCCCTCCTCTGTCAAATTACCTCTTTCATCAGTTATTTTCAAGTCTCTCCCTCTGTTATGTTGGTCTATTTTTATTTACAACTCTCTCAGCTACAAAAATGCATTTTTTATACACTGTTTTGTTACTCTCACACACTGCCTCCTGATTTATCCTGTATACCCATATACACAGTCACACACACACACACACATACATACACATGCATACAGACTCTCTCTAGCTCTTTCTCTCTGCCTCTGGCTGTCTCTCTCTTTCTCTTTCTTTCTTTCTCTCATTCCCCCTCTCTCTCACACACACACACAGTCCCAGACACACACCTGCACTGACATCTCATCTCCACTGTCTCTTTACCTATTTGCTCTCTCTTCCTACTCCCATCTACTCTCTCTCACTCACACGCACATACTCTCTCTTTTTCTCTCTGCCTCTCTCTCACACACACACACACACATACACACACACACAATCTCTCTCTCTCTCCCTCCCTCCCTCCAGTTTTCTCTCACATTCACATGCGCGCAAATGTGAACTCACACAGACACACCTCCACACCTCCACCAGTCAAGCACTCACTCAGCTCCTTTCTCCCTCACACTGACTTGAGGATCAGGAGTTGCACGATGGAGGGAAGAAGACAGAAGGAGGGAGAGAAGCAAGGGAGGAGGAAGAAGAAGGAGAGAAAAGAACAGGGGAGGCGACAGAAAGAGGGCAGAAAAAGGAGTTCTGCTGTGACAGTGTGTGGGACCTGTGAAAGTATGTGTGTATTTGCCACCTCTGGTGTGTGTGCTGTGGTGGGTAGGTGAGAATGTGAGTGTTACGTAGTGTCTGTTAGTGGGGTGTCTGTGCTGGAGTTCACATATGTTTTTTTTACATAGATGTGTGTGTGAGAGTGTGTTTTTGTCCGTTTCAATTTGTACGAAGATATTTGTGTCTGTGTGTGTGTGTACATATACAGTATGTTTTTGTGTGTATATTGAATTATTTGTGTGTGTGTGTGTGTTTGTGGTGAGGGGGGTGCATTGTGTGTGTGTGTAAATTGGATGGGCGTGTTGCTGGAAATCTGTGATTGTGAGGGGAATATGTGATCTTTCTTTAATTGAGCCTCAGCTTATAAGTCTCTAATAACACAGAAAACAGTGTGTGTGTGTGTGTGTGTGTGTGTGTGTGTGTGTGTGTGTGTGTGTGTGTGCGTGCACATGTGTCTGTCTGTGTCTTTACAGTAAAGCTAGCACTTTAGCAGCGGCAGCAGCATTGGGCTTGCACATTTTGGATCATGAACTTGTGATGTACAGAATAAGGGTAGGAATCGAGAACCAGGAATCAAACGCTTCAATTGACTGGAATCGTACCCTTCTGACATTATCAATCCCTCATCTTCATGCTGCCATTTTTTTCAGACTATGGTCGGTGGGTGTTTCTGAATACAAAACTGAAATTGATAGCACAGATCGACATGGTTTACCTCATTCTAATAAGATGCTATGGTCACCTTAGTAGTGTAGGTTAAATATAAGGCCTGGGTGCTGATACTGAAAACCTTTGTAGAATACCTTCTAAACAGTAAGGAATTGATAAGAGAATTGATAAAGAATTGGACTGATAAGCAGAATTGACAAAGGCATTGACATTGATAAAATCCTATCGGTTCCCAACCCTAGTACAGGATGCTTGTGTGTGTGTGTGTTTGTGCGTATTTGTTCATGTGTATGTGTGTGTTGCACTGCACTCCTGTACAGGTCATTGTATTCATTCTCTTCTACTTTGCTTGTGTGGATATGAATGAATGAGGGCTCAAATATCTCAGTTTGTTGAAAGCTTGTACTCATTTTGTGCAGGAGTGACCCTATTTTGCATTATATTTTACTAAATGTTTTGATGTACTGTATCTGAGATTGAGTATCCAACATTGGGAAGTAATTCACTTTAGTGTTTGTGTGTGTGTGTGTGTGTGTGTGTGTGTGTGTGTGTGTTTGTTGGCAGAGCAGGGTGCACCTGAGATTTCAGAAGGGAGTGTGGACTCACATAGCGTCCTGCCAAAGGATAACATCTATTAGTTGGTTGAACGCTGGCCAACTACAGTACAGTACACACACACAGACACAGACACACTCATACACACACTCCCTACCACCGTGCTAAGAAAAAGGAGAAAGAGATGAGGAAAGTGAATGAAAGAGAGAAAGAGAATGAGAGAGATAGAGCTATAGAGAACAAGTACAAGGCAGAGCATGACTCATGGTATGTGTCTGAAAGTGTGTGTGCGTGTGTGTATCTCAAATGACTTTACTTTGTGTTCTTTCTGGCTCTTAAAAGCTAGAGATTGTTCTGGCAGTGTGTGTGTGTGTTTGTGTGTGTGTGGGAGGCGGGGAGGGGGGTGCAGTCCATCTTCTCATTTTTGGCTCAGGAACGTGATGTGAGTGTTGTCCAGCCAATGGATCTGTTTCCCTCTGTGTGTGTGTGTGTGTGTGTGTGTGTGTGTGTGTAAGGATGCCCGTGTACTCGTCTGCTTATGTAGCAAAATTCTATCCTGTCTCTTCTCAAGAACAATGGCAGAGGTGTGTGTGTGTGTGTGTGTCTGTGTGTGTGAGAGAGAGAGAGAGAGAGAAAGAGAGAGAATGAGAGAGAGACAGACAGAGGGGGTGCTTGAGGTTGCCTTTGTCATCGTCTCTAAAGACCTTGTAACTGTTGAGAGATGTATAAAGTCTTCTGAGTGTGTGTGTGTGTCTCTGTGTGTGAGTGTGTGTGTGTGTGTGTGTGTGTGTGTGTGTGTGTGTGTGTGTGTGTGTGTGTGTGTGTGTGTGTGTTCATAGAACAGACCAGTGATAAAACATAATCAAAAAATGCTGATTTGGAAGAAAGTGCTCAAGCAAAACCTCTTTATTGTGCCTTTCTCTATCTCCTCCTCCCTCACCACACATGGGCACACACACACACACACACACACACACACACACGTGTTAATGACCAAAATGACTTTGCCTACATCTGACTGGCCAAAGTGAACAGGGGTTCCATTTGTCACATCAGCTACAGCAATGTTTCTCATTAATCCACATGACTTCACACGTGTTCCAAGACATATCCCAGATCCCTGCCTGACATTAACAGACACACACACACATACACACATACACACACACAGACACACATTAACCAATGAAACAGGCGCTTCTCTGAGGCCTTGTACACATGTAGCTAGAGATTGATTGAAACTGATATTTTTCCTCCTCTGTGCTTAAAAATAATTCCATCCACACAGATGTTCAAAAAGAGATGGGAAGACTGTCAACAACACATTGACAAACAAATAGATAACAAATAGCAAGTAGTTTTCAGAAATAGCTGGATATCTAAAAAAAAAAAAAAAACATTTATTTATGCAGTTGCACCAATCATGTACATCTAAACAGAGGTTTCAGTTACTGAAAATGGCTACTTGTGAATACTCCGGCCGAAGTGGAGATCTTGGAGACTCTGGCTTCAGACACTGTATATGGGGGAAACAGAGTTTTAGTACTGTGACGTGAGGGTCCATCCTCGGTTTTCAAATCTCAGGTTGCCTATCTATTTGTTTGACATGTTTTTGACAGCCTCCCCTGGCTGTTTTTTAGGATCGTGTAAACAGAATTATTTTCTAATGCAGGGGATCAGAATATACCTGTTTTCATAAATACCCAGGTACGTGTAAATATAGTCTGACTGTACCGTACAATAGGACTTATTCTCTGCTACTGACTACATGTACTGACGATACAAGGGGACTTTTTCTCTGCTACAGATTGTACATGTACTGACGGTACAAAGGTACTTATTCTCTGCTACTGACTGGCATTAGTATTTAGCCACATGCCACTATGAATCTTGTTTTTGTAATACACACACCTTTGCATTGATCTGGTCTGCAATTTGGTCCTGTGTTGCTGAGATCTGGTCTGAGAAGTGCAGTGATTGTGGATTGTGTGGATCGTGTGAACTCTGTATTTCACACCATCTCTGTGTGTGACATCAGTATGTCAAAGCATAACATCAACTTGGAAATATAAAAACCCACACCAAGCCTCTGATCCTTCAAGGCACCTGCTCAGTATTGTCACTACGGTTGAGCGTGCATTTTGACTGCTATGGCAACAGGCCTGGCTTTTTAGCGTTGTGGTCAAATTGCCCGGTTAGCACCCTGAAGATCCAGGTTCGAGGCAGAGTGCCGTCACTGCTCTTTCCCTTCACTACACTGTTTCAGCAAAGATGTGGAATAAATGGTGATGGCACCCTACAAACAAGAACGTCCAAAATGCGAATGACGTGCAGCATATGAGACGCCTTTATGAGACCCATGACATATTTCAGCAGCGACGCAGACAGACCAGTTTCTAACACCCATTTGAAGTCTCAGTGAAATCACTTTCTTGAGCTCAGAAATGCAAATGGTGGTCCCTCATTTTTAAAAGTTTATCTAGCTGCATCCCAATACCCAGTCCTATTTCTAAGCCCTGAACCCTAATGATAACTGGCTAATTCAAGCCAGGCTTTGAGGGTTCAGGGCATAGAGCTAGGGAGTACATTGAAATCCAGACTCACTTGATGAACAGTACAACCAGGTGTTAATTGCAAGATGTGAGTTCAGGTCCCAGGAGATGAATCTGTAATGTTAATATAGTTCTCTGTCTACACCCTTACTTGAGTTGTAATAAATGGCTCAGCTCCTTGGCTACATGTAAAGATGGGACCAAAAAACTCTAAAAACTCCAGTCTGAAATGCCCCTTTTCCTGTGAGGGTTTGTCCCTCTCTGTGGACGTGCTCAATGTCTGCTGGGGTAGAGTGTGTGTGTGTGTGTGTGTGTGTGTGTGTGTGTGTGTGTGTGTTAAGGGGAAGGGGGATGGGGGTGTTCTGGTCTTGGCTGCATTTCTTTGGCACGGGCTTGTATTGATTGGGAAGAGAGCAGCTCTCAGGATTTCAGGGCTGCTTAACATTTCCCCCAAACTGGAGCTGAAATACCACAAGCACAGAGATTTTCTCCAGCTTGCTTTGGATACTTCTGCTGCTCATTAAAGGACTGTTAGTGCAGGTCTGCTGCTTGTGTTGGAAAGAGGTGATTTTGGTGTGTGTGTATGTGCGCGCTTGTGTGTGTATGTGTGTGTGTGTGTGTGTGTGTGTGTGCATGTGCATGTGTATTGAACACACTGTTGAGCTTATTTTAATCCAGATAAGTATACTGAGCCCCCTTAGGAAGATGTGAATGTGTGTGAATGATGCTCATTTCCTACAGTGCATATGTGTTTTTGAGTGTTGATCTATTTGAATGTAAGTGTGGATGTGGCTGTGAGAAATCGTGTGTGTGTGTGTGTGTGCTCTGTGTGTTTTTTTGAAGTCTTCAGTATACAGCATTCTACAACCACAAACACACACACACATATACCCACACCAACACACACATGCACACTCACACACACACACACACACACACACACACACACACACACACACACACACACACACCTCTAGCTGTCAGACGGGCCAAGCAGGAGCAGAGAGGAGGCAGTCAAGCATGTCAGAGTGTAAGAGGATTCTTCTCTCCTCTTGTCAGGAGTATCTGTTTGTGTGTTAGTCTTTCTCTCCTTCTCCCACTGTCCGAGTGTGTGTGTGTTTCTGAGAGAGCTCTACATATTCCAGCTCTACATATCTCTCTCTGTCCCCCCATGCCACACACACACACACACACACACATATTCATGCTTACACGTTATATGGTTCTTTGGTCATTATCAGTATCTGTCTCAACAGCTATACTGATTTAGTTTGATCAAACCAACACACACACACACACACACAAACACACACACACACACACACACATTTCTCTGAGCTCTCTGCAGTTATTTAATTTACTCTCCACACACACAAAGACAGTGCACACACACATATACACACACTTCTCAGATCAGAAATGTGATACTCTGCTTTTGATAGACATCTGCAAGTAAACGTTCTGACAAGCTCTTCTCAAGTGCAGGGGGTAATGAGCTTCCGTGCAAATACACACATACCACACATAGACACACACAGACACACACACACACAGACACACACATATATATATACACACCACATGTACACACACATACAGACTTTCTCTCCCTGTCTCTCTTTTCTCTGTCTGTCATGAATTGTGTTTCACACACATACACACACACATTTTCTTTATTTTTCTCACACACAAATTGTCTCTCTTCCCCTCTTATTCACACACACACACATACACACACACACACATTTTCTGTACCTGCGGATGTTTTAAGATACAAACCTAAATCTCTGATATACAGTGTGTTTCATCCCAGCCATAACGTATAGGATATGTGCTCAGAATGTAATATAATCACATTGATGCAATATTCATTAGTGGGTGTTCTTTAGGTGTGTATTTGCTATTTCTTGCCTAGTGTGTTTGATACGATTTGTGTGTGTGTGTGTGTGTGTGTGTGTGTGTGTGTGTGTGTGTGTGTGTGTGTTTAGTGAGAGCAGGATGTCCTGCTGGAGTGTGTGGTGTGATGTGGTGTGACCTGGGTGCGAAGTGTACACTCTCTGTCACACCCACCTTTCTGCTAAGAGCATCACTGTGTCCCGCTGGCTGAGAGAGAGAAAGAGAGAGAGATAGAGAGGGACATCTTATTCAGAAACTGTAATGGAGGTCACACACACACACACACACACACACACACACACACACACACACAGACACACTGCTATTTGTGGAATGAAAATCCCCCAACACTCTCAGTTTGCAATGTCGTCAGAATAAGAGAGTAGAAATATTTTTAACCTCACATTGAAAACTCCCCTCTTGCCCTGGCATCTGTCTGCCTGTGTGTGTGTGTGTGTGTGTGTGTGTGTGTGTGTGTGTGTGTGTGTGTGTGTGTTTATGTGTGTGTGTGTTGTGGCAGCTGCACTTATGAATATGTCATTGAATCACTGATGTAGAGTGCACTGCCGTGATATAGACATTGACACAACGGAGAACAGGTGGGGTGAAAGGAGAAATAGAGAGAGCGAAAAAATTGCTGATGTCATTGAATAGACTGTGAGGTCATAATGCCTGATTTGTGTGCCCACCACGGTGACATTTCTGACATCACTTACTGCTCTGTATTACCACTGGTTCACTGTCTGAATCCTCATCTCTTGGTGGTGGTGTCATTTCTGTCCTGGTTGCACAGCAAGCATGCGTGATATATTATGGAAAATTCACAATTTCACAATTTCATTGTGTGTGCGTAGTGTGTGTGTGTGTGTCAAAGAGAGAGCATTTTAAGAGTGGGCTTTTGAAGTGTGTGTAAGTAAACACACACAAAAAATTAAAAGCATATTCCCTAAATGCTAAAGATTTTTGACACTATGGTCCTAACACACACACACACACACACATACACACACCCAGAAACACACACACACACACAGTCATGTATAAGCCCTGGTCTTCTTCAGAGTTGGATTACAGCATCAAGGCAAACTGTAAGATGATGAGCCAAGACTAATCTCCCTCTCCTTTCGCTTTCTTTTTTCTCCCCCTCTTTCTTGCCTTTTCTTTCTCACACACTTTTTTAAACTCCCTCTCTCCATCTCTACCTCTGCATCCTCATCAAATGATTCATCCCATGAAATTTCTCTCCTTCCTCTCTTCCTCTCTCTGTCAATCTCTCTTCCAATTAATTTATCATCCCTTCATCTGTCTGTTTGTCCAATCTTCTTCTACTTTACCTTTTTTGTCTCTTTTCTTTTTTCTGCATGTCTTACACTACTTCTTCACTTTCATCCATCCATCCATTCCTTTTCCTCTTGGTTCCTCTCTCTCTCATGTTCTCTATCCTTCACTTGTCCTTCCCACTCTTCTGCTCTGTCTTTTCCATCTCTCTTCTTGTTCCTTCCCCTTCTGTCACTCACTCACCTGTTTTTCATTCCTTTTTCTGTCTTCCTCTTTCTGCCCTCATCCTCAATAATTTTATCTCTCTCCCTCCATCTCTCGATCTATCTCTCTCTCTCTCTCTCTCTCTCTCTCTCTCTGTCTCTCTCTATCTGTTGCTCTAGCCTCTCCCCCTAAGCTGCGGCCAATCAAAGGACAGTCGTTGATTGAGGGCGAGAAGCTACAGCTGCGTTGTGAGGTAACCGACGGCAACCCCAGCCCCTCCTTCCGTTGGTACAAGGACGGCAGTGAGCTAAAGAAGAGCCGAGACATCAAAATCAAATCCAACAAGTGAGTTTGCAGTCTGTGCACACAACTCAGACACACACATATACATACACACACTGTCCTATCTCAATAAAGGCAGGATGATGAAAAATATGCTTACAAAACACATCAACTCTCGCACTCACACTTACCAGTACACACACTGATGCACACACACACACACACACACACACACATCCACCCACATGATGACACAAAATAAATGGGATTTACACATACACCAATATGCATGCAGCATCACATTCTTCACTATAGAGCATTCACAGACACAAGAACACAACACACACACACACACACACACAAACACACACGTTCGTATAAACCCACATGCTCTGGGTTGTGAATGTTTTTTCCTGCCGCGTTTCTCTTGGCCTGGGCTCTGTATGTGTGTATTGTGATCATGTTTGCTTTGCACTGGTGTACAGTATCTCTTTGGTAAGCTGGGTCTATTCAGTGGCTGCACTCTCCACTGATGTAACCGTACAGTTGCTATGCAGTATCAGCACTATATGTGTGTGTGTGTGTGTGTGTGTGTGTGTGTGTGTGTGTGTGTGTGTGATTAAGTGTGTCTGATTAACAGTGTGTGTGTATGAGTGTGTGTCTGCAGAGTGCCCTCGCATGCAGAGCAAAAAGTGCTGACATGCAGTTTCTAGGGAAACTGGATCGCTCTAACAGGATTGCCTTCTCCCTGCCTCCATGTCACCACGAGTGTGAATCTGGTCTTGCTGGGGGGTTTCACACACACACACACACACACACACACACAGAGAGAGAGAGAGAGGATGTCCATTCTCGTGAGCAGGACTGGAGGGATGAGGTCAGGGTAATGTGAGGACAGGGACTCGCCACTGTGGGTGGACCATCAGAGTGTGTTACGGTAATGTGTTTCTAGCGGGTGTGTGTGGGGGTGGGTGTTTGTGTCCCTGTCTCTGTGAGGATAAAACATCTGTACCTTGTGGTCCACCGGGGATTTTAGTCTTTAACTGGGATGATATTCACACAGTCCTTTCTTATCTAAGCTGATTCCCAAACTGATCCTGCCCCAGTTTCAGCTATATTTCCCCAATTACATTTGGACCAGTTTCACTCTTTCAGACTAGCAGCCATCATTACGCTCTGGCCTCCACATTTGATTCCTGTGAGCAAACACTCAGATCATTTCCTGATTTCTGGAACCAGATGGGACCCTGACCTGACCAGGATTTGGGCCATATCCGTTCCGGACCCGGGCTGCCAAACAGCCCGGAGACAGAGAGGAAGCTTAATGCCGGACGGAACGCGTCATTGCCCGGGCGGCTTCCTTCCGCCGAGCAGAGCAGGTAGTGGCGACCAGACTGGAGCGACTCTAAAAATAGTCACCATCTATTTATAGCCTGCGTCTGGCCTGCCGCAGGCGTGTCTGCAAAGCCACGTGGGATAGCAGAGGAGAGTGCGAGCGAGCAAGCGGGCGGGCGGGTGGCCGCAGAACACCAGCGTGATGGAGAGATCACTGGAGTGCCGGTGACAACAAAATGGCAGCGTGCTGCTTCTGCTGAGAGCATCTGTCTCTTTGTGTGTCTGAATAACACACTCTCTCTCTATCTCTCTCTCTCACACACACACATTCTGTCTCTCTCTCACTCCCCCCCCCTCTCTGTCTCATCCTCTTATTCTTTCATTCTATTCTGCTTCCACTTCCTCTCTCGCTCAACTTTCCTCTTTTTTCCCCTTTCCTCCCTCCTCTCTTTAACTCACTGCCTCCTTTTTTCTTTCTCCCTCTTTCTGCCATACCTCCTTCTGCTTCATTCCTCCTTTTCTCATCCTCTCACAATATCCGTCTCTCTCTCTCTCTCTGTCCTGCTCCCATCTCTCCCTCCCTGTCTCTTTGTCTTTCTCTTCCCCTCCTTCTCACTCATGTACTGTCGCTCCCTGTAGCTTTCCCTCTCCATCTCTGTCGTTCTCCCTCTCTCCCTCGCTCCCTCCAGGCCTCTAACTACCTCCTCTCTCTCGCATGTCTGGTACCTCCCCCCCCCCCCCCCCACCTCCCCCATCACAGGAAGAGCTCCAAGATGCAGATTAGTCGTGTACGGCTGGAGGATGCTGGGAACTACTCCTGTGTGGTGGAGAATATGCTGGGCCGAGACAACGCCAGCAGCACTGTCACCGTGCACAGCTGTAAGGGTCCACCTGTCTCTTATTAATGTTATTAGTGTTATTAATGTTTATTATAAACATGTCATGAATGTTTTATCACCACTTTACTAATGTCCCACAGTTCCAATCACATGTCCTTACCACATAGTGTGGCTCCATATGGGCATCTATTGGAGAATCAGATAAGGTCGTTGATGACACACAGATGACTGTGAGATGACCCTTACTTACTTAATATAGATTTTTACATCCTGTTATGCCACCTCAACAGAACAGCAACGTCTTCAGGGTGGTTTCAACATTAGAAGCAGTTAGTCCACCATTCACTATATTAAACAAACAAACCAATGGCTTGGGTGTCATGAATCTAAATGCCTGCATAGCACTGATAAGAAACATAGTGCATAGCATGTGACTTGATTGCCTTAGATACAGATAGAGACAAAGATAGAGATATAAACATTATCTTGTAGCCTTTTATATGGTATATGTTATCTTATATGTACAGTCATGGCCAGAAAATACACAATTTCTCCCAGAAAATGATTGCAATTACAATTTTTTTGTGTACACATGTTTGTTTCTTTTATGTGCATTGGACCAACATACAAATGCAGAGAATAATTAACTGAAATGGTGCATTCTCTGGAAAAAGTTCCAGGGGTGTCAACAATTTTTGCCCATTACTGCACATATAAGCTTCTACATTATATTGTGTCCTTAACTTCCTTTGGTGATGAATAAAGAATCTTTCTGTTATTTGCTGTATAGAGCTGTTGTATTGTAGCGTATGATGTGAATCTTTGTTCTCTCAGTAAGAGTGTAGTCAGTGTGGGCTGCTCCATTTCCATGACGTCTGTGGTGCGTTAGCTTATTAGTTGTAATGGGTTGGCGTTAATCACTCATATCCTCTGTCATTGCTCCCTCTTTCCCTCTCTAAGAGGTCTGTGGATGACGAATGTGATAAAGATGGAGAATCCATCTTCTTTATGGGGGAAACAAATCAGAGAGGCTCCAGGTAGCTGGGAACTCAGGCCCGTATCTGGTCTGTGGCTGGCCCGGATTGAAGCCGAACCCATTCCAGACTCAGCCTCCAAGTGGAGGGCAGGCCGCACATCGCACTGATGGATTCATAAAATATAAATCTCACTTACAGCACTGAAACAACAACTTAAAGCGTAGAATACATTGATCCATGGCGACGCCTGAAATTTATCTATTTATCGCGTCATTAATAAATAAAACACATGGACCAGGGTGTGTTGTGTGTGGGTGAATTGTATGTGCTAAGTGCTTTGGCTAGTGAAGGCAATGAGAAGCAAATTTGTGGCTAGGTCTGTGTTTATGTGTTTGTGCATCCTCAGGGAGGTTTAAGAATGATTTGCGTAAGCTAAGAACAATTTTGTACAGGATATTATTTGGGTGGTTGCTATTGGAGCCATGTACCTGAATGCTAAAAGTTAGCTATCACTGGTTTCTTCTTCTGTACTTCAGCTGATAGAGACTCACACAAACTATGAACTACAAAACTAAAGATAGCTTGATAACCCCCAGGCAACATAACATAGGTCTACATAAATGTAAGAGTGTTCAGTGATATGCACAGCTCTTTCTCAATTCTGTCTCTGTGAGATCTAAAGTTAAAAGTTAAAAGTTGACTGGTATTTAGCAGACACTTTTATCCAAAGACACACAAAGAAAACAGACTCACATCGTGGAGTTCGGCAATCAAACCCGGGTTGGCCAATTGTTAGTCAGCAACAATTCTGTGGACAAGACAGTGAACAATTCGGTCAAAATTTGATAGTGTTGCATCCCTCAGCTGTCCTCTTTAGGTCTTTAGGTCTCCAGCCTGCTCTTTTTCTCAGTGAGCTATTCAGTCTGTCTTAACTGTTCTCTGTTTGAGCTGTTCTCCATGCTGAAGCTGTTTATACACTGGACTGGGCTCTAGCTGGGCTCCTCTGTGTTTGTGCTGCTCTTGTTACTGAGCTGAAGTCTTTTAGCTTGTAAAGGAAGGAGTATCACTATGGCTGAGTGTATGCTCTGACTGCCGAGTCTGACTCTTTGACTCCTTTGCAACTACAGGTTTAGTATCCTGTAGACCCATGGTTCAAAGCAATGCAGCAGTCTGGTTTGCTGTAGTGGGTATACTGCTGTAGTGGGTATGCTGCCTATGACTGTAGTGGTTATACTGTCTTGTACTATAACAGTGTCGTCAGTATTGCAGCCTACATTTTACTGGATATACACAAACCCAAGACCCTTTTTAGTGGTTATACGGTATCACATAGACTACAGCACTGGTTCAAAGCAAAGTACAGTCACTGCTCTTCCCCTGCCATGCTGTTGTAGAGCTGTTCAGGTGTTGTGCATTTTTTGTTTGTTTTTTGGTCACCTTTAATTAGACAAGATAGTGGACAGTGACAGGGGAATGAGTAGGAGAAATATTCGTTGGAATCAAAGTCCCTGGTTTTACGGTGTGTGCACCTTAGCCAACTGCACCACAGCGCCCCCCAACTGTTGAGTGTTCTTTGAAGCCATCCTCTCTCTGAGTGGTTCCTCTGTTATGCAGGTCTACAGTATAGAGAGGCTCCTCAGCCTCGTATTGCTTAGAGCTGTGTTTTCTCTGCTCCTGAGCTGTTGAGCTGTATGCATTGAGCTGTTAACTGTTCCTTCTCTTAGCCTGCTGGGCTGCTAATGGGGCTTTGACGTTTTTTGTTTTTTTTTAGCCTTGCTCTACATAGTGTGCCCTCCGCTCCTGAGCTGTTGAGCTGTACACATGGAGCTGTTGCCTGTCCTCAGGGCAGTTGGTCTCTCAGCCAGGGCCAGGTGATTACATCCTGGCCTGATCATTCACTCATCCTTCTAGTTGTTGTCATCCTCACTGATGTGGGCTCTGTTGGTCTATGCTATTATAATGTGCAGTCAGCCTCCTTGCTGTCTGGGCATAAACTAGTTCATTAGAGGGTGTTTTGGGTCACCATTGGGACTGTTTGGGTCCCTTGTGTGTTAGAACTGAGGAAGGGAGATGTAGGAGAAATTTCCAAGGGAGACACTGTGTGTGTGTGTGTGTGTGTGTGTGTGTGTGTGTGTGTGTGTGTGTGTGTGTGTGTGTTTGTGTGTGTGTGTGCGAGTGTGTTTGTGTGTGTGTGTGTCTTTTTTTCTTAATGGTGAGCTTTTTTGTTTGTTGCCATGAAATGTTTTTTAAAAAATGTTTTTATTTAAATTTTAATTACTTTTATTTGCTGTAGTAAAATAGTATTCATAGATATACTCATAAATATTGATCAGTATGCTGTGCTTACAGTAATGTGTGTGTGTGTGTGTGTGTGTGTGTGTATCACCACCCATTTGCCCACATGACTGACTAGTAATGTAGGATAAGCGATCTCTCTCTCTCTCTTCGTCTCACTCTCTCATTTCTGCAGCTGTGTGCAGAAATGCCCTGTAATTTATTAGCAGGTCAGAGGTACACTCTCCACTCTGTGCCTGTGTGAGTGTGTGCATGCACATACGCGCGTGTGTGTGCCTGATTGTGTAGGCAGAGTAATTGGGATCGTTAATAACCAGCAATCAGTCCACAATTTAGTATGTCTGCAAAAGGTTAAAGTACGAGGTCTTTTAGGGTGAAGTGTGTGTGTGTGCGTACGTGTGTGTGTGTGTGTGTTTCATCTTGTGGCTAATGAAGACAAACAGTGTCATTTTGGCAGATGCTGCAGTCTTTGCATTGGTTTATATGGGCTTCAGCAATGCCGACACAGCCTGCATATACAGAACTATCAGCTAAATCTGCACTCTCTCTCTCTCTCTTTCTCTCTCTCTCTCTCTCTCTTTCTTATACACACACACACACACACACACACACACAACGCAACAAGATCAGTGTGCCAATAACACAGAATGCATGTTTTCATGTGAAAATAGCACAGAAATGCATTGAACAGGAGTTATTGAATTGTACATGCGCATTGTATGTAGGTGATCTTCCTCTTTCACCTCATATCTCTCTCTCTCTCTCTCTCTCTCTCTCACACACACACACACACATGCACAAATGAATGTATGCACATAGACACTTATGCACGTACACACACAGACATACACACACAGACACACACACAGACTTAGAATTTGTGAATCTGAGCCCAAGCCCGAGTCTCAGTTCTGGTGACAGGAGCCGTTGAGATGGGGTCATGACACAGACAGAGTCACTGAGCCTCTCAAGGGCTGCTGTCTGTCTGAGAGGACACACAAACACACACACACACACACACACACACACACACAGTAAATGCAATGCAGTACAATATATACACAATGCGTGTTACATGTTACTATACACAATCTGTGTAGTGCATGTGGTTATATGTGGTTTTTATGAAATGATACTGTAAACAGTTGCATGTTACATGCACACCAACTGTGCTTGAGTTTGAACATTGTTCTGAATATGCCCACCAACACTAAATCCCTCTCACCATTGTTATGGAGAGTTATAGGGAGGGATTATTATTAGGGATATATAGGGATTATTTTCAGCACATATGTTATGGCACATTCAAGACTAACAAGAGAGGAGCTATCCACAGTTGAAACTGGAGCTCCAACTTCAAGTGGTGTTACGTGCAATTTTTCAACTTGGAAATATCAGAGTTTTGAGTAGTCGTGAACAGGGATTATAGGTGTGTATAGGTGTATAGGTGTTGTGTTATGCATTACACGACATGACACCCCGACATACATTCTGACAAATAGAGACACACTGGGGTTGACATGATGACTTCTCTGTTTGCTTCTGTATGCAGAGTACACAGGCAGCATTAAGAAGGGTCTTCTTAACGGCAGGGTCGTGGGATCTGTCTTTTTAAAAAACTACACACACACTTAATCAGCCAAATGTGGCTTTTGCTTAGCCAAGCACATTTGCGTCCACAGCTCCTCCTACTCTCTCTCGCTCTCTTTCTCTCCCTCTCTCTCTCTCTCTCTCTCTATTTCTCTCTCCCTCTCTCTGTTGACTTCTATCCCTTTTTCTCTGTCCGTCTCTTGATTCACCCCTCACTTTCTCTCTCTGTGTGTCACTTACCCCCCACCTACCCACCCACAGACCCCTCCCCCACACAGCCATGTATTTTTCTAAGCCTTGAGTGCTGTGGCTACGTTACTCTTGCCCTGACGTGTGCCTGAAAGCCCCGCTGAATAGGAGCACCTGTATGCAGTTCAATGCTATTGATCGCAGCGTCTCTGAGTGGACTGGAACTGATGTGGGGAGGGAAGGGGTTGGGGGCGGTTGACTTACGGCCGCAGGCCCAGCCTCACTCTCTCTTGTCTGGGGGTGAATCATGGGCTGAGGGCCTCCCTCCACCAACAACCTTCAGATCTGGAGACCACGTGCTGAGCCCATCACTGCCAGAGCTATGGGTGGTAATGGCTGGGATGGGAACCTCAGTGCCACACAGTGGCTGAATCTGAGCGCCCCTACACTCTAACCCTCAAACACTTGAAACTGACATCGCATTTCAACCCATAGTCCTATTCTGAGCACTGTCGGCAAGGAAAATCAAAACTGAAAGTTTCTGTCCCCTGTTCAGTTATTATACATATACATATTATTCACATTATACATTACATATGATGTTGAGGACATGTTTTGTCTTTAATGTTCTGATTAGATTACTCTGTTGGTTTTACTGTAACAATACATTTGGCAAAATTGCATTTGAATGAAGACAACTTTAAATTTCAAGTTAAGAGACAGAGAAAGAGAATGAGAGACAGAGAGGGAAAGAATGAGAGAAAGAGGGAGAAAATGAGAGAGAGAGGGTGAGCATGAGAATTAGAGTGAAAAGAGGATCATGTCCATTGATCAGCCGGGATCAGTGGTGTTGCCATTTGTTGTCTACAGTGTGTGTGTGTGTGTGTGTGTGTTCTGGTCCAGGTCAAATTCCTGACAGGTCTGTTTTTCATATCACACACACACTACCTCTCTTTCTCCCTCCATCTCCATCTCTCTATCTCTCTTTTTCTCTCTCACTCACACACACACACAGTGTAAGCTCTAGTCTCTAAGCCAAGTAAGAGAGCAGAGTGTCTCTACTTTACATGCTACTTAGACAGAGATAATTAATGACCTATGACACCAAATCCTAGTGTGCTAATGCCAGCTTGCATCTCTATTGAGTGATTTCCTCTGAAAAATATACTTCACCAGGCCTCAGTCACATTGATTGGCTAAGTACTTTTTTCTTCTCATCCAATCACCAAGCTTTGGGAAGGGGGTTATGTGATGACACAAAGGAAGTGATTTGAATGAAGCCAATCAAATTAAATGATAATGTGATAAATATGACAATGATAACATTGTGCAGCCTATTAGTTTGTAATAGCATGTTGCCAAAACAAGTGACAGCAAGAGTGGATTTAGCTAAATTAAGTGCAAGCACGTAGGTTTGATCTACTATGAGATTTAACCCTTTTGGCTGCTCTAAAGGCTTTTGCATCTTTGCCTTGTGTGTGTGTTTGTGTGTTTTCCAATCTGTACAGTTTTCATGTTTCAGGGACAAAAGTCACCTATGTGATTTCATAAACCATCTAATCCTTCACATGCAAGTTCTGTCTGTAACCTGTCCTATATCCATCCTTGCCTAGTATGGGCTACTGAGGCATTATTTTGTGACCTTGTTTAAGTACCCCTGACTGCCAAGCCTACTCCACTCCACACCTTGACAGTGTGTTCCCAGTTCTGTGATACTAAGCAGGAGCTGTGTGTTCTCGCCTCCGTCAGCAGACAGGAATCAAAACAGCTCTTCCACTGGAGTGGATGTCAACATTGCCATAGCTTCTTGTCATTTTGGAACCTCTTGTTTTCAGTATCACAAAAGCTTTTTGTTCTTCTCCTGGTGCATTTGCACACTCTCACTACCTCTTGTTTGTTCACACACACACACACAGACACACACACACACACACACATGCATGTGCAAACACACACACATACACACACACACATATACATACACAAACGCGAACACAAATACAGATGTTGTCAAACTGATAAAAATACACATAACTGTACCAAACAATAACACATGCAAACGTTTTGTCAGGATGTTTTGCTCTTGCGGCAAACTCACTGACACTGCAGAACAGCGTGTACACATATTTACCATACAAGTACATATTCATTTCCAACCCACATATGAAATGGTGTTACATTCCTTGTGTAATAGGTAAGGGAACAACCTCAAAGTCAAAACCTCAGGAGCGCTGCAATTGTTTCACTACTGTCAATAGTTTCCAACAGCTGAGCTTGAATGTTAAGTGATAATGCGGGACACCTACACTCCTACACACTCCTACACTGGTCAATCCTGATTTGTCAAAACTTGTCCAGTGATAGAAAACTGCCACCAAGTCTATGTGCATCTGGAGAAACCAACTAGAAACTCCGTAACCCTATGAAATGTGCCCAGGCCCTATTCACTCTATTCATGTGGAGACTTTAAGGACAAAAAGACACACACATACAGTATATATACACACACTCTTTCTCTCTCTCTCTCTCTTTACCTGTAAGCGTAAAGCGTAAAGAGCTCTCCTCCTCACCTCCCTCTCACTGGGCTGATCTCTCCTCCTCAGTCACCACGACGCTCTCACCCGCATCCAGCCACACACGCCAGTGCAATGAGACGGAGAAGGCCTACTGCGTGAACGGAGGCGACTGTTATGTCATTCATGGTATAAACCAGCTGTCCTGCAAGTAAGTGCTGTCTTCAATGAATGTGTGTATGTGAGTATGTGTGTATTATGTGTGTAGACATAAGAATGTGTTTGTGTGTGTGTGGCCACATGCATGTGAGTGTGTGTGTGTGTATGTGTGTGTTTGCACTCTCAAAAGGATGCTTTAGGTGCCCCCTCCCACACACACCTGTTCTCATGCCTCTCTGCTGACAGAAGACTTTGGGCAAGGCGAGGGTGGGATGCCAAGATGCTGTGTAAAGTATGTGTATGTTGCCAGATGGTTGTGTATGTGTGTGAGAGTGTGTGTGTGTGTATGTGTTTGTCCACTATTTGTGCACAGGATCTCTGGAAACAAAAACAACAGCATTCCAGCCAATCAACGTCCAGGGCTGCTCATACTCCCATAATGTATCAGGTGCACGGCTGTGAGGGAGGGCTGTGTTTAATGTGACTATTGAGCGTAAATATCAAGGACCAAGGACTGTTTCTTGAAATGGCCTCCTTATTAGACCAGTCCTAACTGCAGTGTTAAGGTCTTTCACTCCGTCTAATTGCATCTGCCAGGAGCACCAGTCCAGAGGACACATACACACATATGTTTAAGCAAACACACACACACACACACACACACATACACACAAACAAACAAACACACTGTATACTTTCAGAGACACACAGAGGAGCAGTAGAGGACATACAAACTGAGATTGAGGTCTTGGCACACCACTTACAATGGGAACATCTGGTATAGTGAGAGATTAACATGAACACCTGCCAAACACCAAAGACAAGCGCAAAACACACACACACACATTCACACATGCAAATACACATACAAGATATCATTGTATGTCATTTAGAGCACACACACAGCACGCAAACACACATACACACACACTCATAAGTGCTCTCCCCCTCTCTCTTGTTCACACACACACACACATGCCCACAAATAAGTGTCCCACCTCACCCTCCCTCTTGTTCACACACACACACACACACACAGACATACTGTATATGAAGATGAATGTTATAGCTTGTCGTAGAGGGCCGTCCTATCCCATAAGGATCTCTGATTAAGCTGACAGGTGTCCTCCACAAGTATGAAGCCCCCATTAACTTTGACAACCTTACCAGCAATATTAATTGTGTGTGGGTGTGTGTGTGTCTGTGTGAAACCCTGTACATCTTTTTCACCTCAACATTACACTGTGGGGGATTCCACATGGAGTGGCCACTTTGGGTGGTACTTACAATAGGCACACACACACACACACACGCGCGCGCGTGCACGCACACACATGTACACCTTACTACTCACCCCTTCACCACTCACAACACATTAACTCTTAGGCTTGAACCAAGTCATCAGACACTCTCACATTTCATTCAGCCAAACCCACGCTTGCTGCAAACACCGAATGAAAATACTCTGACTGCAGAGCTGCAGAACCACTACAGTTTTAACACCACAGATTTACCACACCAAAAATACAATCAAATGCATGCGCAATTGGACAACAGCAGAAAAGCTAAAGTTGCTATTGTTGTAGCCAATTTACTAAAATATACAGTAGCCTCTATCATGTAGGATAATGTTATATTAGGTGCCACATTGAACTGCAGTTCAGAAACTCTGAAATACAGCCTAACTCATTGGTCTGTGTTGCATGTCCATGTGCTAAATGCGACTGGGTAACCGTTTAGTGATAAGGTGAGCAGTCCTATGTTTACAAGCTGAATCACCGTTCAAGTTCATTAACCAAACTGTCTCTGTTCTAGTGTTAAAAACGCTTTTGTATGCATGGAGAATACACCGAGAGTCATCATAAAACCGTTGTAGTGAATCTGTGGTAAAATGTAGCTGGTGGCTTTACGGCTCTGCAGTCAGATATTATTGCAAAGCCTTCACACTTCTGTCTGTATGTCTGTACACACACACACACACACACACACACACAATCAAGCCAGTTTTCCAGTCGTCCGCATTTAAGTCCCAGTCAACTCAAACAGTTATTCCACCAACTCCACTTTTAGATCACACTCTAGGCTAACATTAAAAACACACATGTAGATACGTAGACACCAACACAGTCTAGAAGGATGGAGTGTTAAGACCCTATTACTGCTAACACTCCTGTTGAGGAGAGTCACAGGCTGTTTCTGAAATGCCAAACTGCATCCTGCTCATACACTGCTCTTGACTGAAACAATAGGATGTAGGAAGCAGAGACTTTGGCATTTCGAAAACACTCAGAAAGCATCCTCAACTTCAGGTTGATAAAACAGGGCCAAGTTCAGTAGTTGCAACATTTCGCTACGGTTCCATCCCTATGGGTGACGTACAAAATGTTTTGCAGCGTCCTGTCATCTTGAACTCAAGGCAGGACTCCTGAGATGCCCACCTCCTGATGAGGTCATTTCCTGTGTGCTCACTTCCTGTTCCTGTAACATGTTGCACTGTGTCCTTCCTTCCCCTTCCCCAACCTGCTCTCCTCCCCAGATGTTTCTCCAGGCTCTCCGGGTGCCGCTGCCTGCAGGTGGAACCCTTGTATTCCTTTGTGCCAAAACCTTTTCAAAGTATCTTCTCAGACTCTGGCGCCCCCTTCAGGTCATCCCCCCCACCCCACCAAAAACACCCACCACCCCTCCCCACCACCAACATGGCGGCTGTCTGTGACATCCCAGCCATGATGTCAGCGGTGTAACTGCTCTTGTCTGTGTGGTGCATGGGGTTAAGCTGTGGGGGCTCTGCTGTTTCTAATTCTGTGTTTTCTCTGCACCTGTCTCTCTCTTTCTCTCTCTCTCTCACTC
Source organism: Tenualosa thibaudeaui (assembly GCA_027481765.1). Taxonomy (NCBI): domain Eukaryota; kingdom Metazoa; phylum Chordata; class Actinopteri; order Clupeiformes; family Clupeidae; genus Tenualosa; species Tenualosa thibaudeaui. The sequence goes on along the minus strand of JAIFZK010000006.1, from coordinate 17,086,393 downwards.
TCTCTCTCTCTTTCTCTCTCTCTTCCTTATGCGTTCCCTCTCTCCTCTCCCTCCTCCCTCCCTCATCCCTTGTTCCTCTCCCTCCCTCCTCTCTCCCTCTTGTGGTTCTGTTCTCCCTATCAGGTGTCCAAATGATTATACTGGTGATCGCTGTCAACAGTCCGTCATGGCCGATTTCTACAGTATGTCCATCTCTACTTCTGTCTGTCTGTCCATCTGTCAGTTTGTCTACTACCAGTCAGGGGACCTGCATGATGAAGGAGACACATCTGCATGTGTGTGCCAGTGTGTGTGTATGGATGTATATGTGTAAGTGTGTGTGTGTGTGGGGGGGTCCACTCCCCTCTTACTATCTTCTCCTTTCCTCCTCTTATCTTTTGCACTAATAGTTAGACTGTTAGAGGTCAAAAGGTCACAGAAGAGTCACCTTCAGTAAGGTCATTGCAAGACCATCTTGGGTCACAGGTCAAAATGTTATTTATTTTATGCTTTATCCTATAATATAAACAGAGACACTGCAACTAATTATGCTAAATCAGTAGCCCTTGTAAATGAAAAAATAGTATCAACACTGTAGCAACAGTTGTCCAAATTGTCACCCATATTGAGGTCACATGAGCTTACACTTTTTGATAGTTCTAAATCTTAAGTCAAAGCACTAGCACTGACATAATTTGCTGTATAATTCCTAACTGTAATTGTGGTGACAGTCCACTCTAAGTGGATGGTATTGTTGACACTGACATCAGCTGACACTGGATGGTCCCTGAGCCTAAAGCCTGATCCATTTCCTTCTGCAGCCTCTCACAAGCACGATTCTGGAGCATGTGAAGCATGTCACATATGCCTCTCTACAGCTCCCCTTCCTCAGATCCATTCTGTCTCCACACACACACAAACGCACACACGTTCACACTCTCTCACTCATACACACACTCCAACACACACATTAGCAGAGCTCTTTATGTGTTTGCTACACTCCTGAAAAATGAGACCCAATGGTTGGCTACAATGCTGTGAATGCTAAGCATACCGTAACAGAATGCCTAAAATGTACACCATTAAGAGTCTGTTAAAGTTACCAATGCAGAATGGAAAATCTCAGGCATGTTGCATGACCTCTGCTGACCTTTAGCTTTGATAGTGAAGGGTCAGGAGCAGGAAAAGAGGATGTTGGATGTTGAAACAGAAAAGAAGAAATTTAGCCCAGGCTAATGCATGTCTCTTAACTCAGCCTAAAAGCACATGGTGGAATGTATAGGGGTCATGAGGTCAAGGTCATGACCTCTGCCTCCTCCTCCCCCCAAGGAGATTTATGGGAGACTGACAGATTCTAAGAGAAACCGTCTTTCTGTCAAACGTGTTCATTGTCCAGAACATCCACCTGTCTGTTGTGTCTACATTCTTTTACTGTGCTGGGTGTTGTCTTTTGTTGTGCTTTTTTGGTTGTGCTCTTTTTCTCATCTAGTGTCTTTGTTTTTGTTTGTTCGGTGTGTTGGTGTGTTGCTGTCACTCGTCCATTTTCATCGTGAACCACAGAAGTGCGCGCTAGTAAATATGGCAGTAAGTGGAGAGGCTGTTTGTGTGTGTATGTGTGTGCGAGTGTATCCGCATGCACCTCCCCCTCTCCCCACCCCCGCTTGCCCTCCTCCTCCTCCTCCTCCTCCTCCTCCTCTGCCTCTCTTTTCTTTTCCTTCCTTTCCTCTTTCTGTTTGTTTGTTGGTTTTATTGTTTATTTGTGTTTTTGTAGGGGATATGGATGCCTGTGTCTGCATTGTCTGTCTGTTAATGGAACTCCCTTGATTACAGTGTCCTCCCAGTTAAACATGCAGCACTAATGCCATCTCGCACATGCAATACCTGACCCAAGACTTCCTGCGCCTGACACTTGTTTTATTTTTCTTTTTTGCCTTTCTTTACTTGTTTTTCAAATATCAACTTTCTGCGTTGGCAGAGCATCTCGGAATTGAATTTATGGGTATGGATCAATTACTCTTTTCATTTTTATTTGTAACATGAAAACAAAAAGTTTCCTTTAAGTCACTCACAGTTTAAGCTAAATTTGATAGTTTAAATACAACCGATACTTACAACATAGGCTAGTCAAGATACTCTTTCACAGTGAGGGAGGCTTTTGCTATGCCAGCTCATGCTAGCAATAGACAGCTTTGAAAATAGAATTGCTAGGCTAATTTATGTGACAACAGAAAACTTTGTTGCCAGAGGTGGTCTTGTAAGTAATCGCTAATTGATGCTACAGATTGCTCAGGTAGCTACTAACTCTTGAACAGATGTGGTGCTGATCCAAGCCTGACCTGTTCCAGAGGCCCAGCATACGGTGGCTCAGAAAAAGCCACAACACAAATGCAAGTCAAAGACAAAAGCAAGCATTTGTGTTATGTTTTTTGTATTCAGCTGAGCAATCTGGGCCACCGTGCTACATGCTCCTGGGTTTAAACTGTGCTGGTTAAGACTTAATAGGAAAGTCCGCTTTCGCTATCAGCTAATATAGAGCTTTTGGCAAAATAATGCAATGAATATACAATTATTATATATATATATTATATTATTCTTGATATAGAAATATACACCTTTTTGTATACATATATATTTTATATACATTTTTGAATTGGTCGCAATAACTAGAAAGTACAATGTGTAGTATTTTATCTAGTCACACATTTTGTCTGTCTTGTATTACAAAAATCCTCCACCAACACACACTTAAGTTTCATTTTTGTTGGCATACACCAGTTGTGTATATGTGTCCAATAACACGCATGCAATGCAATGTCAGGCTTAGAAGCATTGTGTTTTTCAACTTTGTCCTGTTTTTTTGTTTGTTTTAATCCACATAAAAACACAGACTCCCCACATGAACACATGTGAACACACACACACACACACACACACACCCTTCTTACATGCACATACAAGACATTCATAGATGCATAAATCACAGACACAGACATTCTCACAATCTGTTTGACTTTTGCAATCTATTTGAAGTCTTCATTTCCTCCCCGTCTTTCCTTTTGGTCTTCGTTCCCTCTTCACATTCCATTGGTCCTTCATGTTTCAAGCATAACCTGCACTGGATGCTTAACCTCATGGCCTTGTTTGAGAAACAAAATCAAATATAGTGTGTCAGTATGTGTGTGAGTGTGTGTGTGTGTAAGACTGTGAGTGTGTGTGTGTGTGTGTGTGTGTGTGTGTATAAGATATACACTTACCAGGGGCTTTCATGAAACCTATTTGATGAATGCCAACTTCTTTTAATCAAATTATTTGAATGTATCAAAAGAATATGTGACGTAAGCAAATTTATGTACAGTACCTATATGTTTACTAGTCAACTAGTATGCTTTTATGGAATTAATCTAAATATAACAAACAGGATTTGTGAACTGCCCCAGTTATCAAAGTGGAATGACAATGAAACATGCCAGACAGGCATGTGTGTGTGTGCGCACGCATACGTGCATACTGCTCTCAGACATACAGTTGAAATCCATGCACAAGCACCTACAGTATGTGTGAATCACGACATGCATGGAGTAAGCATTTGACAACACACACTAAATGCCCAGAAATGGCTGAAAATGGCTGGAGGTAGGTAGTGTCACATCCGAGTAAAAAAACAAAGCTCCTACTTCAAACATGCCGCTGTAAGGATGCAATATTTCACATATGTCTGAAAGCAGCTTGTGTGTGTGTGTGCGTGTGTGTGTCTGTGTGTGCGCACATGCGCCTGGATGTGGGTGTGTTTGTGTGAGTAGGACTGAGCCAGTTGTAGGCTGCCAGCCTGCATTAGGCCTAACACACACTCATACAAGACAAAGAAAAGCCAAATAGCAGTGGATTCTGGAGCGGACGGAATCAGACCTGAGCAAGACTTGTGCCAGAACTGGACCGCCTCAACTCCACGTACGGCTGCTATTTGTGAATTCGCTGATCGCTCATGCTGCCGGGGTATACGAACACCTCCAGAAGTCCTGCAACATGCACAAAGCCCTTCTGTAGTCTATAAGATATGAAAATTTTACCAGAATAGATTATCCCATAAATGAAGTGAGAATTAAAAAAAATATAAAGGCACATTGTTATTGTACTGCCTGTGTATCTAACAACAGCAGCAGCAATTTGTTTTGTTCTAATCACATTCTCTTGAAAGTGAAAAAAAACACATTTTATTTCCCATAGGGAAACAGTCTGAACCTGGCAGTAAAGTCTGTATTGATGTTGGCAAGATAAACTTAGTACAATATGCTTCTCTTTCATGACAAGATGAACAGCATACTTATTGGTAGACCAGAAAATGATGTTACAAAGACACATTGGGATTCAAATGCAAAGCCATTACCTAATAGTTTGTCTATTGATAATAGCACCTATGTAATTATTAGTATTACTAAAGACTTACTTTTTCTTAAAACAATATTTACATACATAGCAATATTTTAGCCACTATACCACTTTAGTGATAAAAAAAAGAATTCAGTCATGCACAACTAAGGTGTCAGATAACATTGCTATCATGTGAAAATGGTATATGCATACATTAAATAAAAAGCAGACTCTTTACTAATACATATTAGCTACATACATAGCTTACAGTTATAAGTTAACGATAAATAGACAAACTTTTAGGTATTGGCTACTTTGCTGTTTGTTGTGGTACTATCATTAAGTCTTACACAAGGCTGGCTTGCTGAGTTTCTTTAAGAAACCAGCGATTTATTGGCTTCTTAAGGAATTCCTGGAGATGTTCATAGAACCTTCCAGAACCTTCCACAGCTCTGTTCTGGAAGGCACCAGAGCGTTGAGTCACAGCTGGAATCTCTTACTGCAGCCGTCAAGTCTGCCTCTTTTGAAGAGCCACTGGCTTTGGGATGGGTCTGGCCCAGAGTGACACCAGGTCTGGGCCAGAGGGGCGTTCAATTTCGGCAAACAGACGCAAACACATTTTCTTTTGAACTGTTTGTTTTTTGTACTCCTCAGTGCTCAGTTTTTTAACACCAATCCTTTATCAAGCACCCACACCTGCTCAACAGACTGCTTAAAAATGTGGGAAATGTTCGGCTCTGTATGCCGGATCTGAACACACCTTTGGTATGGGCCAAGTTTGGGCCTGTTCCATTCCAGAGTCAGTCTCTGCAGGCACGTGGTTGTTGTGAGGGGGTAGACAGCTGAACTGACTGTAGTCAGAATGAGTGTAATGAGTACTGACACTGATGTATGTTGCCGCTGATGCCAGGTGTGTGTGTGTGTGTGTGTGTGTGTGTGTGTGTGCACATGCGTGTGTATGAGTATGGACGTATGGTGGCTTGTTTATGCTTGCTTTTGTGTGTTTGTGTGTGCGCGTGCTCGTTTGGTGTATGTTTGTGTGTGTGTGTGTGTGGCCGTTCACTTACAGAGGCTGAGGAGCTCTACCAGAAGCGGGTCCTGACGATAACGGGTATCTGTGTAGCGCTGCTGGTGGTTGGCATTGTGTGTGTGGTGGCATACTGCAAAACCAAGTGAGTTTGTTTATGATGGGTGTATCTATGTGTGTGTGTAAACTTTAACATGTATTCATGTATGTAAGTACGTATGCCTATGTGTGTGTGTGATTTTGTTGGTTTATTTATTAGGGGCAGTATAGATTAATGAGCTATAACATAAACAAACTATTATGTATTATAATGTACATTTGCCAGAGTTAGCATTTTGAACATGTAAGATGTCTTTATGTGAGTCACACCCTTTCATGTAAATGGCACAGAACTGTGTGTGTGTGTGTGTGTTTGTATGTTGTGCATGTGTGTGTGTGTGTGCATATGTGACCCAAGAGCTGTTGTCTTGTTGTTTATCTTCAGGAAGCAGCGGAAGAAGATGCAGCAGCATATGCACCAAAACATGTGTGCAGAGCCCAACCGCAGGCTGGCCAATGGCCCCAAGCACCCCGGCCCCGCACCAGAGGAGATCCCCATGGTGGATGTGAGTGTCACGACCGCACACACACACACACACACACACACACACACACACACACACACACACGGACACACAACCTAGCACCATAAGAGATCCCCATGTGAGTCTCATGCAGTGCCCACACCTAGGCTGGTATTTTTAACTAACTACTGCGACTGTTTTATGCATTATGCAAATGCAAACTCTTATTGATCTTATCTTTAACAAAAAGAATTTCCAGAATGCTTTACTTTCAATGTTCGTGTGTGAACCGAAAGAATTGGGCTTGTGTGTGTTGGGCCTCTGAATGTTGTGGTTGAAAGATTTTCAGGTTTCTGACTGGCTGGCATTTACGTGTAGATAGCCTTTCTTTTGGTTTTGTGAAAGAGAACATATACCCAACTACACAATCACTCTCTCACACACACACAACCACATTGACAAATACATGACAGACATGAAACTCACACACACTGTCATTGATTTCTCTCTCTTAAATGTACACACACACACACACATGTTCAAACACAACCCTGCACCAGAGGAGATTCCCATGATGGTCATGAATCTCGACACACACACTTACACAGATGCACTCATTGAGAGCTCAAATTGATCTTTCTGTTCTCTAGTACATCTCAAAGAATGTTCCAGCAACAGAGCGAGTGACCCGCCACGGAACTGAGACATCGGGGAACTTCTCAGGCAGTCGCATGTCCTCCAGATCCCACCACTCCTCTACAGCCAGTCATGCTTCCAGTCACAGGTATTACACACACACACACACAAAAACACATACACACAAAAACACATGGAGTGCACAGACACACACACTCACACATATGCACACACACACAAACACATGCGCTCACATACACATATCCTCACACACACAAAATGACACGCGCGCACACACACACAAACACACACACACACAAATAAACCCTTACACTGCTACAGAGTTGTCCATCTAACCTACTAGCCTTATAGATAGCTCTCCAACTCCAGATACATCATTCTCTTCTTCCCTCCTGTCTCTCTCATTCACTCTCTCCAATTTATTCTTTCATTGCCTCCTTACTTCTCTCCCTTTTCCTCTGTCTTCCTTGTTGTTTCTCCCTCTCTCTGTAACCCCCCTTCTCTCTGCCCCTTCTCCCTCTTTCCTTCTTCCTGCCCCCACCCACCTCTCTCTCCTTCTTTCTGTTTCTCACTCCACCACGCCATCTGTAGGCATGAGGAGCGGACGTGGAGCATGGACCGCTCAGATAGCATGAACTCAGACTGCCACTCGGGGGCCCTGTCCTCCTCAGTGGGCACCAGTAAGTGCAGCAGCCCAGCCTGTATGGCCCGCAGGGCTGCCGCCCACTGCTCACCGGACAGCCCTGGGAGACCCCCCCTCACCTACGGGGACTCCTACGACTCACTGAGGGACTCCCCTCACAGTGACAGGTATGGGCCAGCCAACACACCAGACACACCAGACAACACACATTTCACAAGGCCTCAAACACACTTTCTCTCATATACACACTAGGGATTATTGTGCCTTTGATGGTTGAGTTCATTCCTTTGGTCTGCATGTATGATTGAAATGCTATATTTTGTCCACTAGAGGGCAGTAATGTGTTAACCACCTTAATTTGGTGACGTAGTTTCTTTCAGACACAAAGTATTAGAAAAATATGAGGGAAACAGAATACACAGCATTCATAGAGATGCAGATGCCTTGGTACTGTGCAGTCATGATTCAGCAGCTAGTTTATATATTTTTGTGTGTGTCTGTGTGTGTCTGTGTGTGTGTGTGTGTGTGTGTGTGTGTGTGTGTGTGTTAGGTACGTGTCGGCGCTCACCACACCGGCTCGCCTCTCCCCGGTGGACTTTGGGCAGGTGCCCACCTTCCAGATTACCACCCCCAATGCCAGCCACGCCCTGTCCCTCCCCCCTGCGGCTGCTGCCGCTATGGCAAACTATGCCGTCGCCGATGACGACCAGCCGCTGCTGCGCCGCTACCACCGCATGCGGCGGCCGTGCTACACAGCGGAGAGCACAGGTTCGCTGCCATCCAGTCCTTACCGGCTGGTAGATGAGGACGCGTACGAGACGACGCAGGAGTACACGGGCAGGCGTGGCGAGCGCTCTCGCCGGACGTCCCGCCGCCCACGCCGCTCTCGCAACTCACACGCCACACACAGTTCCCATAGCAACCTGTCGGACAGCGAATGGGACGAGGAGTATGGGCTTGGAGGGGCAGAACTGGGCCACGGCGAGAGCACGCCCTTCCTGAGCGCGCTCAACATGAGCTCGCCATCGCCCGAGCCGGCCACGATCTACCGGCCGACACACACACCCACACACACACCCAGCCTGGCCAACCCGCCCCGCCGCATGCACGGCAAACTCACGCATCCTCGTGGCAGGCCCGACAATGCACCCCTTTAAACATACACATATGCACACGCACACACTTACAGACACACACATAATATACAAGCCCCTAAGCAACATATGCACACATGTGCACTCCAGACATGACTGAAAAGTCAGAGACTGTCAGCGTCCCAAACGCACACACACGCAAACAGTTATACCATAGACCTGCACCAATAAGAAATATTTTTATTTTATATAACAGACAGATATTCTAAACAAATGAAATATTTATTTTCATTTCAGCGAAACTTGTCTACTAGCTAGCAGCAAAGACTTTTTTTATAGGGGAAACTATTTATATGTTGATTAATTTCACTTTACGAGCATTATGTGAAAAAGGAAGAACCATACAAATCAAAAGAGAATTCTGTGCCAGTTTTTTCAGGAGTTAGATACTAGAATAATATTGTGGTGCCTTTTGCTGTTCACCCATGTGGAGGGGTTTGCTTCAGTTTTGATAGCCTTTCTTACGAACTCTTCTTTTCTACAGACATGTTTGTCTTGTTTTCTTTCTTTCTTTTCTACAGACATGTTTGTCTTGTTTTTTTTTCTTTCTTTCTCTCTTTCTTCCTCTTTTCTTTCAGGATCTTCCCATTGGAACTGTGAGGTTCTCCTGACATCATGCAATATGGGTCACTTCTGTGTGCAATGCATATGTTTACATCAGTATGATACCACACATTCACACATACACCCACACACATGCTTTCTTGCAGACAGATACATACACACACACACACACACACACACACACACACACACACACACACATATCCAAATTTCTCCACACAGTGACATGTACACAGTGTACAAATGCATCCTCTCATTTAATTACTCTCACAAACAGACACACACATGCAAACACTAAGTCACACAGAGAGACTTGTGTATTCACACACAGTGTCACACACACACACACACACACATATACATTGCTATTTTATTTTGGGGGGCTTCTGCAGATGCATTGATAATTCCACTTCCTGTCCAGAAAGGAAGTTACTCAGTCTATTCATTTAAGCCCATGATAGTGGGATTTATTTCTTACCTGTCACACGTATTGTTTCTATAACAACAGAGGTATGCAGGTGTCTCTTGAGGGCGGTGCTTGGTGGCCTCTGCCCAGGTGTTCAGGGTTTAGAAGTGTGTGAGTGTAAGCGTGTGTGTGTTTCTGTCGGTCTGTCTGTCTGTGTTTGTCCTGTCACAATGACGTATCAAGCGCAAAAAGGTGATGGGTGCTCGTGTGTGTGTATTAAGTGATAAGGGATACCATAGGTGGTGACCATCAATCTGGCATGTGTGTGTGTGCGCACAGGTAGGCTACCGTTATGTAAGCCTCATAGGTTGTGGTATCTTGGCTTTAGAGCCCTGGCTGTATATGTGCAAAACTCCAATTGGCAGCCAGAGACACTGTTTGCACAGAAAAGGAAGTACAGAATACATAGTTCCTGAAGGTTTTATTGTGGGAAGGGTAAGCCACTGCTTTAGATCAACTGGCAAGTTGTGGAATTGTGTGTACATGTCAGACACTAAAAGAACATCTCACTTTCTTATTTCATGTTTTTTTGCCCCTTATAATGCAGTGCTGCCTATTGCACCTTTAAGTTAAGATGGTGTGCATAAATGTGTTTTGAATGTTGGATGTGTGTGTGAGTGTGTGGATTTGTGTGTGTGAGGTAACGAGACAGACAAAGATAAATGTCCCTATCCAGTTGTGCTTGACTGTGTGTGTCTGTTTTTGTAGGTGTGTCTGTCTTTGTCACTTAGTGAAGGTTGTGTCCCTTTGTGTGTGTGTGTATGACTGTGTCTTCATGTCATTGTGATGCAGTAGGTCCTTGGGCTGGCAAGACCAGCTCCACTATCTGTTAGGCCCCTGCGCTCCTAGACAAATGCTTCTTTCGGGGTGGGTCTGGCTCTGGTCTGGCCCAGATCTGTACCCTGCCGAGGGCCAGATCTGTTCCAGCTGCTGTCTGGGCTCTGACCTTTGACTCTTGCTTCCTCACCTCACTCGACTTCAGCGGGGAGGGGGCTAGGGGGACCAATCCAGCCTGACTTCATCCCCTTTCCCCCAGAGCGGAACTGACTGAAATGTAATCAGGACCGGTATCTGTGACGGAGTTGTGCCAGGTCCGAAATGGCGCCGGATCCAGCGCAATCGGTCGGCTGCTGCCTGGGGCTCTCCCCTGCTTCCCCCTGCGCTCCTCCTCCGCTCTCTCCTCCACCCTTCCAAAGCCAGCAGCTCTAGCCGCTCTGTGTCTCAGGACTTCTCATGCAGAACTACATTACCCATGAGCACCCTGCTCTGCTCCACTCCACTTCTGACCTAGGTCACTGGGGCGCTCCCTGAGCTCTCGGTGCCTATGCCCCCCCTGGTGGCCACCTGTGGTAGGGGAGTACGTGGGGAGGTCGGACAGGTTTTTCAAGTCACGCTGTTCAACTGGTGTTTGTGAAACTTGTGAAAAAATGTGTGTACTCCTCAAACATGTATGGTAGGGGGTTAATTTGCCAAGGTTTCCACTCTCTCATTTAGTTATTCTCTCCCTCTCCCTGTCTTAGTGTTTCCCTTCGGTGTCTTTCTTTCTTCCCTTATGTCTCCTTCTCCATCCCTCTCTCTCTTTCTCTTTCTCTCTCTCTCTTTCTCTCACTGTCAGATGACCTCAGTCTGTATGCAATCTGCCCTTTTTGTGTGGGTAGTGTAGGTACTGCGTATGGAAAGGAGCTAGAGTGGTTTAGGGTTATCCATTTGAAAAAGTGTCCCTACAATCCACTCTCATGCACCCTACTTAACAAAGTACACACACACACACACACACACACACACACACACACACACAAAGACAGCAAAGTACAGAAGTATGCAAACATACCTCTTATAGTCAGACCCTCACCTTCACCCTACCCACATGCACACACACATAAACACACACCCTATACACCCCACAAACTCAAACACCCATTTGCTTGTCACATTTGTCACATAAAGTAAATCACAGCCTTTCTCTTTCTCCCTGACATGCGTCATGTCATGTCTCTTATCTAGGATGTTTTTAGCCCTTTTTTCCTTTTCTTCCTTCTTGCTTTCTTTCTCCTCCCCTGTTCTTTTGCCCTCCTCCGTGACTGTCGGGTCTGTTCTCTTTGCATGTACTAGTGGCAGATAGGGGGTGCATGGATCAAGCAGCATCTGCTCAAAGTGTAGTCTTCATTTCCACATTCAGCAATAAATTCCCTTTTTTTCATGTCCATCCTTGACTTGGAATATGCTAGAAGTTTTTTGCAAGTTTTCTCAAGAAAAAAAAAAATGAACTTGGAAAAAAAGAAGAACGAAAAAAAACTTGTTCATATAAGAAGAGAAAAAAAAATAAATCTTTATTCCTACCATTTTAACAAAAGCTAATTGTTTTGTCATCTGTGTGTTCATGGTAAGTATCTTTCTTTGTTTTGTATGCTATATTGATATCCCTGCTCATAATCGTAACATGTTTAGAATTTTGTGTGTGTGTGTATCCAGGTTGTCACAATGATTCTGATAATCAAAGTTGCCCTGGAGATTGACTTGAATTATAGGGAATAAAGGTGCTGGTTTCACACATAACATAAACACACACTCATACACACACCAATCACCTGTCAATGAGAATGATACCTTAGAAAAGGGAAGTAGGTAATTTGTTCTTTAGCAAGTCAAGGTAGTTCCCAGAATTGCCCAGATTTTAGTTCAGAAAAGTATTTATGTGTGCATAATGTGCACAATGAAGTTCTATAAGATGCAATGCTGCTTATATTCCCACTTCAAATGTGGATTGGTATATGTATGTGCTGTGTCATATCAGCAATTGCTACTTATTGACTTATCATATTTTACTCAAGAGGAAATGTACGTATGCCTGATAGTGTATAAGGCCTGTCTACCCACTGAGAATATTATATCCCTTTAATGTGGTAGTAGCCGCACCGCCTGTGCAAATATTCTGTGATCATAAACACTAACTTCTAAGAGATGGTTCTGTAGAGATAGTGCGCAGGTGTGGCTAGATGGGTAGATGAAATACTAGTGTTGGTGTCGCCTACCTGCTATTCTTGTTCGCCTTATGCGCCTTTGTGATGTGTCACAGCCCCCCTGAAGGATGATCTGCATTCCAAAGAAACTTAAAAGTTATGAACTTCCAAGCCAGCGCTTCAGTTTTCTCTGCGACCAGGCGGACACGTCAGAAGAGTCTACGGTAGGTATATGTGTGGAATGGTCTCCAGGTCTCTGTTGACTACAGATGTGCGAGTAGGAGTTTCAGCTGTCATGACGTTTGTGTTCTCCTAAGTGTCTGCCAGGTGGCTAGCGCGACCAAGACCTTACAGTGAAGATTCTGGCAACACGTGAAATATAAAAAAATCGTATTTATATTATTTTATCGTATTTATATTCAAAATGACGGACTGACATATCACGATGCTGTTTGTTATGTTAAGTGCAATCTCTGCTGTTCTTTTTCCTATTAGAACAGCCACACTCAAGAAACTGCGGATAGGCAATTTAAGCCACTGTTGTGTCTGACAGATTGACAGGGGAAGTTGTTTATGGCAATTATTAAGGCCAGAGTGAATAAAAATGTCAACGTTTTCATTTTAAGGTCTATGGGAGATTTATTTTGAGTCATGGTCTTTAAAACCGTGTTCCTATTTTAATCATAAATTAATACTAAACCTAAACAAAATTGACAGTAGTGCAATCGATAAAGCCTTGCGTTTAGGTGTAACAAACAGAAGAGTAATGCCAGCAGGTTTATGAAAGCTAGTCTATATGAAAGACAAAAAGTGACGCGCTATAAAACATATAATGAAATATGGGCACAGACAAAAGATACAGTAGCCTATATATTATTCTTTTGTAAATATCTTTCTTTTTCAGGAAATTACCGTAGTTGTGAAAATTTTCTTGAATAATATTTAGTTATACAGTGTTTTTAAGTAAAATAAAGGTCCCTATGGATGCTGCATGTGACTAATCTTAGGTAACGATGCCTGATGATTGGTTTATGTATGCCAAAATCATCTGTGTTTATTTCTTGTTCTTTTTCTCTACCTCACTTGTTGCCCACCACTATCAATTCAACCTTCCCCCATCAACAGGGTGTGTGCCTCTTGGTCAGAGCCATGTCCAAGCTGTCACGTCTCCGGAAAATCCTGTTCTTATTTTTTGTGCCATGCATGGTGATTGCTTGTTTCATGGTCTACATCACCCTTGCTGTCTGCCTGTCCATGGTCCCGACACCAAAATTGCAGAGCGAGCAGAACATCCTTGCCATGCACACTATAAATGGGAAGTTCACTGCCCCAGGAGCAGCAGCGAGCCCCAGGCATGCCGCACATCCACAGGAAGCCTTCTGGAGGGTTCACATGGATGCCAATAAAACTGGACTGTGGAATCGGCTTCAGTATAATCTGGACCTGTGGAACAGCCAGATCCTGCGATCTGTCAAGAGCAAGACCCAGGGTGGCCAGAAGCCGACGTTAATACAGACAGGTGAGGGAGGCAAATCCTGTGTTTTTAACCTGTCCTCTGTCGAAAGGGCACTACCAGAGTTCAATACGCTACCTCTCCACATCAGGGAGTTCATTCTGCGGCTGCTGTGCAGAGACTTTCCCCTCATCACCAACCAGCCACAGTTATGTGAAACCCGGTCTGGAAGGGGCAACGAGACACCACCTTTCCTGTTGCTGGCCATCAAGAGCCAAGACGAGCACTACGAGCAGCGGCAGGTCATACGGGAGACCTGGGGTCAGGAGGGTCAGGTGCGGGGCAGGGATGGGGGAGGTGGGCTGGTCCGCAGGCTCTTCCTGCTGGGGAGAAGCGGCACCGGGCCCAACCAGACCAAGGAGGAGCTGCTGAAACAGGAGAACGAGAAGCACAGGGACCTCCTTCGCTGGGACTTCAAGGACACCTTTTTCAATCTGACCCTGAAGGATGTGCTCTTCTGGGGCTGGCTCTCGCGCCACTGTCCACACGCCCGCTTCATCTTCAAGGGCGACGACGACATCTTTGTCAGGACCCCCGCCCTGTTGGACCACCTGCAGGAGCAGGTGGACAGGGAGGAACAAAAGGCAGCCGCAGGCCTCAGTCACAGCAGGACCTTGCAGAACTTTGTGGTAGGCGATGTGATCCCACTTGCCGGTCCCATACGTGCTACAGACAGCAAATACCACATCCCAGAGCAACTGTACACAGGTAAATACCCGACATATGTGGGCGGGGGCGGTGTGGTGTACTCGGGTGCGCTGGCCCTGCAGCTGCAGTTGGTGTCACAGAGGGTCGTCCTGTTCCCCATCGATGACGTCTACGTGGGCATGTGCCTGGAGAGACTTGGGGTGATCCCCACACACCAGCCGGCGTTCCTCACCTTCGACTTCCCTGAGGGGGAGGAGGAGGAGGCGCTTTGTGCCTACCACAGCATCCTCCTGGTCCACAAACGCAGCCCTGAGGTGGTGAGACGGCTGTGGGCAGAGACCCTTGAGCCTCCACCTGAGTGCCTCAACACCACTCTCCGGGTGGAGCCCACCCCTAGCCCAGAAGGAATGCCTTCTCCCAAACCCAAACATGCGGCAAAGAAATAAACTGAAATAATGGTACTAGACATCATGGACTTAACTCTCTGAAGACCTCAATACCTCTTTTATATAGCTGCTAGGAGACTTTAGTACTTAATATTGCTGGAACACCTCAGGACTTTTATTTTGATCTCTGGACCTGCTAATGTTGGTTCTGGAGCGATGATGGATAAAGTCCCTTTAAAAATACTTGAAAAAACTCATACATATATCTATAAATGGAGCCTATATCCGTTATCTGGATTGGTTTTTGTCCATGATTTTGTCCGTTCACTTCAAGCGCACCGACGACACAGATTGCCAACAGGACTGAGACAGTTCAGCAGTTGAAATATGTTGAATTTGTTTGTGTTTGAAAAGGAGCATAAGCTAGGCTGAAGAGGTCATTTATATTGTCTCAGAGCGGCATTGCCAACAGAGCAGTCAGCCTAGGGATAGCCTATGGCCCTTGAAATATGTCATGAAAGGAATATTCAGATAGATCAGACATCTGGGTTCTTCCTCAATATAACTTGTTCTGACTTATTCATAACATTGTATAAACGTTGAAGTTAACTATGACCTTGAGAGGAATAAATGGTTGTATAAGATGTGTCACTGTGTAGAGGATGGCACAGGTAGTAGGCTATTTCAAAGTCCCAACCCTCTCATTAAACGGGTTTACATGAAACACTATCATGTCATATCACCTTAGATGTTTGGAGAATCCTGCAGTTGACTACATAGTAACAAGCAGTTGTAATCTCTCTCTCCCTCTCTCACGCACACACACACACACACACACACACACACACTATAATGAGGAAATGTATGGAGAAAACGTCATGCCACAAGAGGAAAGCTTTGAATAGTCCCATTAGTGTAAATGTTGTGAAACCTTAAAATGTTTTCTATTAAAAGTATCAATTCTATTGGAAGAGTTAGTCTATTGAATTCCAACTGTTAAAATGCAGTCATGCACATGCTTATACATGTGGAGGCAGTCTTTGTGGTGGTTGATTCGGAATTGAATAGCTGGTTTGGGAGCCTTTGGATTAGAATTTGAATTACAATCGATTGTTCATTGTCATTGCCAAGGTGCAAGGTGTGTTACACACCATTCAAAGGACAAGACCAAAGGGAATTCACTCACTGCTGGGATGGTAACCTACCAACCTGCATTTCTTGTTTTCTGAAGATCTGAAGGTGGGTATCCATAGAGCCTCTCCTGAGTTACCACATCACTACTGTTTGGGCCAGTGAGACCTATGGCCTATTTTCATGCTAGCACCACTGTGGTACCTCTGCTCAATATTGTATTTTACTACAGTATTATATCATGGAACTATCAGAAGGCATAGGATTTCTCAACTAGAAACAGAAAGTCAGAAGTCAGAACCAAAAGGCCAAAGTGCAAAGTGCCAACCCACCACAAAGTACACATATGCTTATCAATAGTGTCCAGGGTCTTTGCATTAAGTGAAAGATTGGTCCACCTGGCTAATGGCCTGAGGGCTCAAGGCAGGAGAGGAGAAACTGGCATTAAGGCTGAGCCCCATGCAATACTAGAACCAGTGCTTTCTCCCCATTGCCAAATAACTGGCTAGCCCAAAGTTGGGTCTCAGACAGTCTCTGGGGCACTGCATGTTCTCCAGACTCTGTCCTCTTGAAGTCACCAAGCGATAAAATAGTAATGACCTACTGAGTCTGTCAATAGGTAAGCAGGATTACAGAAAAAGGCTTGGCTAAGAGGTGTGTGGGACAAGGAAGAAGCCATAAATGTTTTGGGCTAGCTCTGCATTAAAGACTCGGGAGTCTAAAGATAAAGTATATTGACCTTGGTGGAGATCTGTACCAGAGACTTTATGGAGTTCTCCTATGCATCGAGTTGTACCCACACACACCACTGTATTATGTACAATGCATCTCATTTTCCATCTGGCAAGTGTGACATAAGATGCAAGTTGTTATTGTCTTGTATGGTGAAAACACTAAACCATCGCAAACATAGACCCATTTGACCCTTTGACATTAGAATTTTTGCACAATTTCACTAGACTGGTTCTTATGTACACTGTTCTGTCATCTCCAACTTCCCTGAGACATAATCAGCTGAAGTATATCAAAATGTCTCTGTACGCACTGGGCAGACCTTCAATCAATCAGATCAGTGATTCCAATGTAGTTTGCAGAGACAAGATAGTGCGGGCTAAGTAATAATTTGAAACGAAACATGGCTTAGACTAACCCTTATCACGGTGGGTTTAAAAGCCAGTTTTTCATTGGTTCCTTTCTGTCGTCTCAGGCAAACAGAAAGAAGTGTAGACCATCTATGCTGACCTAGTGGCCATGATGAGCTGCATAGCAGATGACTACATTTTAACACAACTTTAACAACTAAGGGTTTTTTAGCGTGTAAATATTACCTAGTGTGGCTTTGAGCAGTAATCTCATTGTGGGGGAATGAACACAATGGTGAGTTTATGGTGAACCATTTTTAATTTTGATATCAGAAAAACTCCTTTCCATAGTGCGATAACATGGGAGTCAACGGAGTAACCTGCGCTGCTTGTGCTCGTGTGCGTACGCACATACTTGCGTTGACTATGAATTGGCCCTATGTCAGGAAGAAGGTAGAAAATCAAACTTACATTTAATATTACTATTCTGCTTTAAAGAATGATTAGTTGCAGGCTGTCTGTCAAGCACAACCAAACTACATTGTCTCCTCACAACCAAATACCACAAAATATTTTATTACATTTATCATATCATTACATTATCATATTTACAAGAATGATGTTACAGGCCTTCCAATGGTATTTTTTCATTGAAATGTAATCTCTGTACTGAATAACCCTTGTTGAAAAATCTAAATTATTAAGTCAGATGATAAATGAAATGTCTTTCTCAGTCTAGATACTATTTGTTTTGGGCAAACTGATGGCATCTGTTATGCAAAATAACCTCAGCTAGAGAAAAAATTGAAAAAAGGCGAGACCAGAAATTCCTTTATGCCTCTATCATAGCATCTGCAGGCCAATGCCTGGTGAAACTTCTGAGTCAGGCTCTTCCTGAAAACAGCCTGTTCTACGACTTTGCACAGCATAACAATTGATGCTGAAGAGATGCAAGTACAAGTCACAAAAGGTCTGCCAAACAAAACCTGCCTGAATGATACTGCTTAATGCCATAATTAAATCTGAATCTCTGGACAAGAAGGTAGGGGAGCACCACCAAGTGGTCTGTCCATATTACAGAACAAATATTCTGAGAGATTAACCATCTCCTTTCATAATACTCAATGCACAATCAGCAGATCGGTCTGTTTACAAAGTGGGCATTGTTCTGGACCATGTGTCTGATCTGTGTACAGTTTCACATCTGCCCAGTACAAGAGAGTCTGTAAATGATGAATGCATGAGGAAAAGCAGTTTTGAGATGTTTTGAGGCCAGGGTGAGAGATTACATCTATGGTCTGGTCCATCCGCTCTGGTGCTAGTGTGCTGTCGCAACACATAGTGTTCACACACTATTCTCATCGCCCTCCTACTCCTCTTCCTCATCTTCGTTTTCCTCATCTTCCTTATCGGACTCCTCCTCATCCTCGCTCTCAGTGTAGTGATAGTTGATGCGGTTGGTGTTGACAAAGAGGTCGCTGTCGTCCTCCTCCGACTCGCTGTTCTCACTGCACTCTCCCTCTCGCTTCTCCCCTTTATCCTTTCGCTGATGTCCATCCTTTCTTTCGTCTGACGTGCAGTTGTCCTGGAAGCCCGCTGGCCTGCATGAAACAAAACTGAAATGAGATCACTGGGGCCAGACATACAGTACGTTTATGGGTGAAAGGTATGAGAGATGTCTTCTGGGGAGGGTGTCTACAAATATGCATTGCTATGATAGTGTTATGAAGCCTGCTTTTGATATGATGACGCGATGTGATAAACTTTGTTACTGGGAAATACAGGAGACGTGTTCATACTGTTCACCACAAATAGGTGTACAGGTGTCAATACTCAGATAATAATGCAATTGAAAAAAATGTAATTGAATTTGGTATTCATTTGCAAAAGCACCAATACCAACTGTGTCTTCTTGTCAACTCTGATAATGCTATGACCCAAGTGTCGTGCTATGTCAAGCCTTTTGAGTATTTTATAAAGTGGTTTGGATGCGTCTGGCCAAGTGGCACTGGTACGCTGATTGAAAGCCTTTGTAGGTTGTTAGTGAAAATGGCAGTCAAACTTAAAAACCAAGCTACCAATGTAATTTTCCTTTTGAACCAAAGTTTGCCTCGTGTACATACTGAGGACCTCTAATAGCTTCAGCGCCAGTGTTATGTTAGCAGTGTTAGCATTTTAACACAGCAAATAAAATGCTGCTGCTGAAGGCAATGACAATGCCTACATTTTTTGTCATGTTTTTCCCTCTCATCATTTCCTAAAGACAACCCTAGGATCTGTATGGCAGAGAGTTTCAAGACAAGAGATCTTTCTTACCAAACCCCTAGCTTCTGTA
Organism: Tenualosa thibaudeaui; assembly: GCA_027481765.1. Lineage (NCBI taxonomy): Eukaryota > Metazoa > Chordata > Actinopteri > Clupeiformes > Clupeidae > Tenualosa > Tenualosa thibaudeaui. The sequence goes on along the minus strand of JAIFZK010000006.1, from coordinate 17,066,917 downwards.
GGTGATGGATATGATCTCGGTAGAGTATGAAGCTGATCTCTCCTTTCACCTTATCCCCCTCCTCAATTGGGTCCACAATCACAAAATCACCTGGACAGGAACACAATCAGACACACACAATCTTGAGAATCACTTGTAGAGAAGGCCTTAGATCATGCTTAGTTTTTCATAGCAGTGTACTGATCACAGTATAATAAAATGGCCATTCCTATTCTATAGGGGCTCATAATAGATGATGATCTAAAAACAACTTCATGCTGAACCATAACTGAATGCAAAATCTAAGGAAAGTCTTATCTATCTACTTTATCTGGGACAATGTTTTACAGTGCATTACGGAAGTAACTGTTTGTTGTTACAATTAACATGCATCCAGTACAGTGAATAACAACAGATAGTGATCAGTACCATGTTGGTTTTCAAAGCTGAATGAGGTGATGTCAGACCCTTTACCTCGTTTAATCCAGATGTTCTTGCGGAACTTTGTGGGCATGCTTACAAGGAACCTCTCGCCCTCCGAAGTAACAGTCTCGTGCAAATTGTTACCAGGGCTACCTACAACCTGTTAAAATAAGAGGCAACCCAATCAATCACAGAGTCACGTTTATCGTTTATCAAAACAAACGATATAGCTTGAACACACACACTAAAACGGGTAGGGTTGCTTTGTGGGTTGTACTCTTACCCTCACGATTTGCTGATTCTCAGTGGGTGTGACGAAATCCCCCAGCACCTCCTTGACAACATGTTTACGCTTGGTGGCTTGGGACATTGTGGACGTCTCAATTCGTCTCCAGCTGCGACAGGGATCAGGACAAGAGCAGTCAAAGTCTGTCAAAGGTGGGGGGGTCAGTTGCGCATCTCGAATATTCTCGAATATTCTAAGGGTCACATCATCAAGCTATGCCTTGTCTGATGATGCTGATATGTGTCTATGGCTAACGTTAACGTCAGTCTGGTAGAATGATCGCAGGTAGTTAAAGTTTAGGCTGCGTTATTGACCTTTGTTAAATTTGCATTGAATAGTAAGTCAGGCTACTGCTAAAGCACACATTTAGTAAAAACTTCTTTGATGAAAGTTAATTGACTGTTAATGTTACACCGGTAGTGTTGACGTTAACTGTAGCGTCGTTGAGGTATAATAATGCAACGTAGATATGAGACATAATATCTATAATGCTACAGTATTTGATCTCAATTCAACTGATTGTGAATGTCAGTAGACAGTTATGTAACACTGCAGAGTATTTATCCAGACCGATAAGGTTAGCGTTACTCGTTAAGAAGCTAACTAGCTAACGCAAGAAATGGGTGTATCTGTCGCCGGCTTTGTGTCGTAAACATGTAGATCACAAACCTTGAAAATGTAGATAAAATAACAATGCACGTGGAGATTTAATGTCCAATTGGTACAACATGGAGTAGGTTAAGAAACCTTACAAAGAAAATGTGTTCCCACAGCTCGAAAACCCAGCGACACAGACGTACACACGTGTTGAACTTCCTGCCCAGTTTGTCCGCGGTGAAAGCACTATGGGTAATGGAGTCCGTTCGTGGAAAGCGCGCATATCTACATCGAGCGCACGTCGAACGTAACGGAACGGTATTTCAGTCATGTTAAAACAGGTGGGTCAAATATTCAGACAGAAATTATGTATTTAGCCTCATATGTGTTTTCGCTTTCATTTACATTTTACATTTAGCAGACGCTTTTATTCAAAGCGACTTACAACTCGTCAACTATCAAGTGTTCAGGGCCAGTCTCCCCTAGAGCAACTTAGGGTTAAGTGCCTTGCTCAAGGGCACAACGGTGGCAGCTGGGATTCGAACCCACTTTTCAGGTTACTTGCACGCTAGCTAGGTTCCTTAACCGCTATGCTACCACTGCTTTCCAGTCATGTTTTTTTTTAACTTAATTTTAGTTTAATTTGTCCAACGTTTTTTGTTTGAATTGCAAACTATTATTATCAGCCGACAGGCCTCTAGGATGGATGGAAGCTCTTCTTCATCAACGCAGTAAAGGTGTGAATAAATCTAATGGCACAGAAACGACCAAATGTATGGAAAAAAGTATGGACCGCCAGGGGGAATCAGAGTTTTATTATCTCTCAGACACATGACTTCAAGATAATGTACAAACTGCACAAAAAAATATTTATTTCAGTTTCAGATGTGTGTGCCATTCCCTGTGCCAAACTCAGGTTCTAAGCACAAGTAGTACTTAAAGTAAGTGTGTGTGTGTGGCTCAGCATTATGAAGTAATAATAGAACGATTTCTATTTGAATGTTTATGCAATATGAAAACACTGACATTAGTAATTAAGTAGATTCTGTCCCTTACTATACCTCAAAGTGTATGACACAAATAACACAGAAACATGTGCTACAGAAAATCCCCCTTTTTAGGTTGAGTGAATGTATCTGATCACCATATCACTGCAGTAGCTTATAAGGGAAAAGCATTTTAAACATGTATCATCTATTAATTACATTAAATGAAATACAGTCTTAGCAACTTCAAACTGCAAACACAAATGTGCCTTAGGTTAATCTGTTCACAACATCAGCAACCAAAAGTACAGTAGTGTTAACGGATAAGAGAGGTCCTACTGACTCACACGTGTGCAACCATTTTGTGAAAAAGCAGGCCTTGGGACCCGTGCATGCTTTAGTCATCAGAGTAAATCATGCCACAGGTGAGTCTTCAGGTTAAGAGCCCAGATGAGCCCTTAGGTGAGATGTCTAGAGGTAGGGTCTGATAAGTGTGTGCAATGTGAATGATTTAATGTGTCTCCTATTTTGGTGAGGATAGGTCTTACATCATCACCCACCACCTCCTCAGAATATGCCCCAAAATAGACAGCATGATCAGATGTGGTGCATGTGATGTGTGTTTTAATGCTATAGTGTGTGTGCGCATATGTGTATGTTTTAATGCGAGTATGGTGTGTGTGTGTCTCATCTAGTTGACCACTGCAGAAGAACACATCTTGTTGATGCCACACAATCCCTTCCCCCTGTACAGGTAGTAGTAGCCCTGTAAGACAGTAGGAAGCACATCATATCTCAGTGCAACACAATCATAATCACTTCATTAATCATAAATCCACACAAAATACCTTATCTCCTCTGGCGTAGGACACTTTGAAAAGATCTCTCACTGACATGACTCTCTCTATATGTGTATCTCTGGATTCCTCACATACAGCCACTATTACAACAGCCACGATAATCTGTATGACCTACAGCATTATTTTCTAGTGATATTCTGACCAGTGGTGATGCCAAAGGTCAACTAGTGTCTTTGTTGTATCATATTCAGGAAGTCAAAAGATTTTATGTATAATTACGCATATATTTACATATGTATAAGCATGCAGCATTTAAGTATAGGAATGGCAGGTGTTGGAGCAGTTCTCTCACCTGTTCTCCATAGTCCTCCCCCCAGCTGTTTTTAATAGCCCAGAATGGGACTCCCTTACCTGTCCACACAGCACAAAGAGAGGAGAAGAGGTGAGTTAGGATTAGAAAGGGAAGTAAAGGCCTACTGTTCATGTACTGTCTTCATGTGTTAAATTTGTGAAGATAAGCACATGCGCACACACACACACACACAAACAGAGTCACACTCCGCCCCCATCACACACACACACAGACACACACAAACATCAGTACTTTTTGCATGTCTGCATAGTTTCACTCACAGAGCTGTCCCCTGTAACCATTTTTTATCAGTAAGCTGACATCATGAGATAGGACTTTTTCTGCGGAAATCTAGAAAACATTCTGACAAGCTCAAATAGCACAAGGCGGTGTTAACTAACTTAGTTCCACATTTCTGAGAGCGAATGAAATGACTTGAGGGGGTGTCAGCTGAAAGTGCATGTGCTACAGCTGCCTCATAGTCTGGGGCAAACTGATTAAGGCACCAACCACATACAAACACCCATGGAAAAAAAAACATTCCAAAAGGCTGGATAGGGAACTGGGTTGAACTATGAGGTTTGCTGAAGAAACAAATTGTGCTCCAGATATAGCTAACAAGAAGGGACTGCCTTTAATGTAGCTATCTCCCCGTGGCTGGAGCTAGTGCATGGGGCTCAGTGCATGTTTCCTGAGTACACTTTGACCAGAAGGAGGGATTCAAATCACAAACGCTCACTTCGATGTTTGCTCTGAATCTAGTGCTAACAGTGACTGAGATGTGAAAAATCTTGGTGTGGCCAGTTATGTTCAGAGACGTGAGGAAAGAGCAAATATGTTATGCAGGGAGGTATGCAGATTCTTCTGTGTCAATTGGGCATTTGTGTTGGTGGACTGAGGACTCACGTTCTCCGTAGCCAACCAGCAGGACAGCGTGGTCAATCATCCATGGGTTGCAGAAGATCTTCAAGGGGTGTGAGATGCCTTTCCGGTAGAACTGTATGTGTGTGTGTGTGTGTGTGTGTGCAGGAAAAAGTCAAGACAGAGAAACTTAAAACCAGTCTAGACTACCAGCACCACAAACATTCACCTCTAGCCTACATTACTTCACTTCACAGTCTCAAACACACACACACACAGCATTCCCCTCAGAGTTCCCTCACACAATGTAATTACAGGACAATGACCCACACAGTTATGACCTACTGAGGACTGCTGGGCTGAGACACTTATACTCTCACACACACTCTAGTTTCACTCAGAGGTTCACTGACTTATCTTAATATTCACAGTAGCACCCATTACCTATGGGAGACCTCCCATCATATGTGTGAGAAGCAAATTTTATTACCCTTTAATTCTTTCTCATGTCATGTAAGTATCCCCTTGGCTGTATTATAAATATAGGTTTACCTGCATGGCAAAAGCATTGAGCGCTGCAGACACAGGACCACTCTCTGCTAACCAGGCAGCAATCTCTGAGAGAGGGAGACACACACACAGACACACATGAACATTTTCTGCTGAATCCATAATTGACCCATGGACACAGAGGAAAACATAGAGCTCTGCTTGAGTCTTGCACTTTGTGTTGAAATAATGAACCTTTCAACTAGGTGAACTGAAACTGCCATGAGTGCAAACCTAAAGAATTCATGGAGAGCACCAGCTGACTGAACAGGCAGGCAGTAATCCAGAATCCAACCAGGGCAGTAGGGGTTGTTTGCTATGTGCTATGTGCTGTGAGTAAAGAAAAAATGTGGGGCAATACTAGATCTTTACATTAAATCCTCTATGAGAAACTGACAGAACAAGACTAACAGGATGGGAGCAAGGACACACCATATAACTCTGCTGGGGCAGCCATAGCCTGCTGGTTAGGGCTTCAGGCTTGTAACTGAAGGGCTGCCGGTTCCATCCCTGACCAGTGGACCATGCAAGTGCCCTTAAAGCAAGGTACCGAACCCCTAACTACTCCCCGGGTGCCTCTATAGCTAACAGCCAACTATTCCAGGTTAGTGTGTACTTCACTTCACTAACTCACTATTGGGTTAAATGCAGAGACCAAATTTTACTCACAGGATCAAAAGAGTATAGATTATTATTACTGTTTGTGTGTGTGTGTACTGTATGTGTGTCTGTGTAGGGCTTAAAGTCACTGACTATTAGTTAGACACACCGTTCTCATCTTTGGGCAGTTCCACAGAGCTGTTAATGTAAGCAGCCACTTTTCCAGTGGAGAAATCGCATGTCTGCTTGTGTCCAGTGTAACTATAGTCAGTCTCGGTCTCCAGGCCACCTGAAAACATAAACATCATAAACAATAACAAAAAGTAAACAATGGTTAACAAATGTGTGTGTGTGGTGGTGGTTACTCCAGTTACTCACCCAGGTTCTCAATGGCTGAATAGGCATTGGATGGAAGCCCACCCCCACAAGCTTGGTCCAGCCTATCACAGTCCACAAGTTCTGTGATGGACAGAGATATCAGTAAATAAAGTTGATCAGAGTGGTGAAATTATTTGCATGTGCGTGTGTGTGTATGTTGCTCACCTTGTTCAGAAAGGGACAGGAGTTTACCAGTCTTCAGGAACCACTGGCCCTCAATGTTCCCTGTGACAGAGAAGGCCCAGCAGGATCCGCACATTCCCTACACACACACACACACACACACACACACACAAACAAGAGCAAAGTACACTGTAATTCATCAACCAGCATGTATGTAATTATGTGTTTATACAGTCCTAGCACCTAATCTTAATGGTGCTAATGCCTTCGTTTTTATAAATCAACTGATCTTAAAAGCATTCATGCATGTGTATGCGTGTGTGTGCGTCTAACCTGGTTCTTCACGTCACTGACAGCTCCATGCTCTCTCCAGTCCCAGCTGGCCGGTGCAGGATTGCGGGCACCAGTTGCTGGCTTTAGAGGGCGCTGTAGGGACCACTGACTCAGAAGAGGATTCAGATACATGGTCCTAAACTCATCCTCTGCATGGATGGACAGATTAATGGATGGATAGATAGATAGATAAAGAGGTAGATGGGGGTGGGTGGGTGGAATTGGCATTGACATTAGTGATGTCCAGGACAAATAGCTATTCTAGTTATTTTTTCATAAAAGCAGGGTATCACTCATGCACAGTCCACACTGCGGCAACAAACATTCACCTCTGGAGAGGGATAATTCCTCTTCACACACACACACACACACACACACACACAGACAAACGGACACACACACACACACACACAAACAAGCACATACCTGTGAGGTCACTGAACTTGGTAACCCCATATTCAGCTGTGCCCTGCTCAAGGGACTGCAGGACCTGCACAGTCTTCATGTTCTCCTGGAAAACATGCAGCCGTCTCTCAGCCTCTGGATGTAGCCATTCCACACAAACAGAGAGAGAGCAGAGTTCAGGCGTCAGGTGGTCATGATGATCAAGATTATGTGGGCATATATAGATTTATAAGCTATTTACATGTACATACTTTAACATCATACTGTATGTGTGTGTGTGTGTGTGTACACTCATGTATGTATTCCCCAGACTGGTGTAGAAGCTTCAGTGTTAGTATGAGTGTGTGAGTGTGTGTGCACGTGCATGTGTGTCTTTGTGTGTATGTACTCACCCTCCTGACTGCTGTAGGAGCGGTTATATTTCTCCACAAAGTCTTTGAACTGAGTCAGGAGCTTCACAGACTCCTTAGTGGGAGAGAGAAGTATGACTTTGGATACTGACATCAACATAATAAACATCAACACACATATACATATATGCACACACACACACACACACACATACCAGCGAGGGCTTGTTCACAGAGAGTGGTACAGACACAACTTTCCCGGGCTCCTGAGGCGTCACTGTAAATGAAGAACAAATAGGTCATGACATATACTGTTTTGACTATTAAACATCTAACTAAAAATGTGATTGTTCATCTTATGATTCTGTTGAGATGTGTGTGTTTTTTCTCAGTGCAAACCTGAAGGCTGGCACTTCTGTTTTAGCAGTGTATATTTGCTCTGCCAGGGGATGTCCCAGACCTCAAACAGACACACCTCTGTCTGCAGGACAGAAAGAAGACAGCAGGAACAGACAAAGAGAGAAGAGGAGTATGAGTCTATGACAAGACACCCTCTGTGTAGGGAAAACACTCCAGTTGAAATTACGTGTGAGTGTGACTGAGCGAAACCTTGATTATGTGAAGGAGAATGCAAGATGGCAACACTTTTGGGATTACACAATTCAGATGTGCACACCTCACGTTCTCCATCAATCACAAGCATGCCAGAAATGTGTTACCCCAAATGTGTTGCCGTCTCACGTTTTCTTTCAGAGAACCGAGGTTAAGTTCAGAAATAACGTTATAGCAGTTTGACTAAAAGTGAGTTATTTCAGAGTTATGGGGAGATATTAAGGAGTGTGTTACAATACAGAGAAGGGAGTATTTTTTTCCTCTCTCAAACAGAGAAGAATATCATGCATTAGGGCTGAGCGATTAAGACCTCATATCAAAATCACAATTTATTGCAAATTTTATCTCCAATTTTCTCTTTAATCTCCCTGGCCAAAAATGTGTTTCCACGCACATGGACAGTGTTTTTCTTTAATAGATTTTTTTTATTTGCCTTGGGTTTTTAACAAAGAAAAAGAAAATAGACTGGCAGGGAAATGATTACAGTGATTAATCATTCTGAATTTCAGTTTCAATATTTTTTTTTATTAATTGCCCAGCCCTATCAAGCATAGATAAATTATGTGTAAATATGCTATGTCTACACAGTATGGGATGTGTGTATGTTTAGCCCTATGATATCAGTGCCCTATTGTGCAGCTAGCCGGGTTTGGGGTTATCAGTATTCCATCGTGTGGCCTGTTTTGTATAGGGTGATTCAGGGCCATGTGATTAACCCACATCCTGCTGGGCACAGGCAGCTTCCTGAATCTTCTACAACTGAGGGCTGACTGAGAGAGAGAGAGAGAGAGAAAGAGAGAGAAAGAGAGAGAAACAGAGAGTGTGTATGTGTGTTCGTTTTAGACACTGGCTTAGTCAAATGCTACAGCCTTTTGTGGATTAGGGCAAGATTCCAGGATGTGAATGTGAGTGTATGTGTGTGTGTGTGTGTACTCCCTCTTGCTGACCATGACCTGAGCACCAATGACTTAGCCAAATGTCTAATGGGGCACAAACACTGCCAACAGTTGCAAAACCCTGAAGGGGAACTTTGAATGTGAATGTGTGTGTGTGTGTGTGTGTGTGTGTGTTTAACTGTACATGATCTGTGCATAACAGAAAAGTGTCATCTGCACAGTAAAAAGGGGTAAAGTGGATGGCACAAAATGTGTGAGAGAGCACCGCTACTCTTAATGGTCTGCTCTGGCTGCCATAGCAACAACCCTCATTCTATTGTCATGCATGTGCCATAGGGTGAGGTGACAGAGATCTCTGTCTCTCCACACAAAGCACACATCTATCTGGCTCACCTTCAGCTTGTGAGGCTCTGGGATAAACTCACACACGTCAGACACACTGAGTTCAGCCATCTTCTTGCACTGTGTGTTCCCAATCTCCACAGTGATGCTGTACCTAATACCCTTCACCAGCTGCACAAAAACACATGAAACATAACAGAGACATGTTTATTACATACGTTATTACATACATATGTGTATTACATAATACATCTCTTCATTCTAACATAGGCAATACATTAAATAATATGTATATTACAACATTAAGCTACAGTGCCAGATACTCTACACTGTATGAACGATAAAACCGCGTTTTCTATTTTTGTAATTACACCATTCCTTATTTCTGTTCTCGTGGATGTTAGTTTAACGCAACAAAAATACAAAGCTATGCTGTTACGGCCGTGAGAAAAGGACTGACCGATTTCTATTAGTTGCGCAATTCCGCATTAGTTGCGCATGTCGTGCGCAGTGTTGAATGTATACAACAATCCCTACGACTCCATAGGATTATCTTGAGTTGCGCATCAACATTTTCGGCCCAGATAGTTGTTTACATCACGTTGAGTCCGACATTTCGTAACATCCACCAACCAAATCACAAAACGTAAATCAGTAACAAATACTGCGGTGCGATAAATAATAAACAATAGGCTATATCCTGAAACTGAGAGCAATCATAGACGGATTTAGCCCAGCACTTGGTAAAATAGCCTACTGCTGTTAACATTAGCCTACCTGTTTACTGGCCGATATCACGCGACTGACTCTGCGGATATGCATGCCGTTGGACCCCATGTTGTAGCGCTCTTCAGCAAATTTAACAGCTCTCAAAACACCCGGGTCTGACTCAGACAAGCGGACCATAGCGCCTGGAGCCCCAATCAATGGCGCGTCTGGACTGTCATCGACACCGAAAGCCGAACCGAAGACGGCTAGGACCAGACAGAGAAACAGAGGGCGCGCAACCATGTCTGCTTAGGTTGAGAGCCGAAGAGATCAAATCTCCCTTGGCACAATCTATTTACCGAGATTCTGTTTGCTGTAGTTAAATATCAAACCTGCTGGCACTTCCACAACCTGTGAAAAATCTAGCTGAAGATGGTTGTCGACCCAAACAAAACAATGGTGTGCGAGGCTCAAAGATGGTTGGCCAACATCAGAATGGGCGGAGCATGAAGTTTATTCTAGTCAGTCAAAGACTTGGCTGGGTTCATAATGGCCTATGCCATGCAATCACAGAAGAGAAATATAGACATATCTAATATATAACTTTAATAAAAGAGATCTGTGTTGGATGGTCATGTCTATTGTGTATAAACAATATTGCAGATCGATGTGAGATTTTTAGACCAGTTCTTGAGACACAGGCCAAAGAAAAATGGCGAAAGACAAAATAAAATTTCTCAACGTCTGTTTCATCTACACTGAATTAACAAACATTGCGAAATCAAATGTGCCCGTCCCTCTGAAACCCAGGAAGAGCTCCTTTTTCATGTAACCTTTCAAGCAGCCAACACATACAATTTGGAAAAGCAAAGTCTAAAAATAAAGATTAATACGTATTGTTTGCTATTCCTCTTTAAGTGGACATATAACCCCACCCTAGGGTCAGTCGCTGCCTGACCACTCCATTAGATATGGCTAATAACACCCGGCGTGAAGGTGAAATCAGAAGTTATAAAGCGAACATTTGACGCGCAGCGAGTCGGAGCAAAGTAGCCTATCCAACACAGCAGACGATAAACCAGAGGCATCCAGGCAACACGGTTGTATTTGAAGAAATAAGGGTAAGCTAACAGTTACTTTCTTTTACTTTACGATATGTTAGGTTATGGTCAGATTACACTGTCGCAAATAAACTTGCTATGTTGATAGCAAGCCACTGAAGTGGTGCGAGAATAGTCACAACAACTGAACTTCTCACAGACTGAACAGCTTTATGAATATAACAGCTGGTATTCCATATTAATCATCGTATGCAGATACATTGAAATGCTCAATTTCTCTCACTTGACACAGCTGGCTAACTGCATTTCTCCATGTTAAAACCTTTAACTTTAACTTAACTGGCTAAGTAACTTCTCCACTAATTTGGATGGCATAAAGTCATATGAAGGATGGATAAACACAAGTTTTAGTCCCACCATCCATCCCGGTTATGCACTGCATGTAGTTCTGGATGGAGGGTAGGAAACCACCACAAAATAATACTAGTAATAATAATAATAATAATAATAATAAACCGGTACAGCATGACACCATTGACTGTATTGCCAACAAACAGGCATCTTCTAGCAGTGCCAATAAAACTCTGGGAAAAGTTTGGAAGGTTTTGTGTGCCTTTTAGTTAGCTACTCCAATAGTTTTACACCAAAAACTCCATTACATTTAAAACTTGAAAGTTAAAAGATTTTAATCCTAAATTGCAAAAAGTTGACGGTGAAGGATACATTTGGGTTGCAGTTGTTGTTCTTAAGTCTAGAATATATAGATAGCTGGCTATATAATATATATAAATATACATTCAGCATTATTGCATTTGCAAAAAGACAACATACAAGTAGCTGTCATCGTACCTTATTTGAGCTGAATTGTCATTAACAACTTGACTTGTTTCAGAGGTACATATATGACGCAATATGTGAATGAGTATGCATGAAAGTGTGCATATGAAGTATGCATGAGAAACCAAATGATGAAAAGATGACTTTTTGTCACACAACACCATTTTGTATGATGAATGATTTGAAATTTGAAGATTTGAGGTTTGTAGAGTTGTAGGATCCAAGACGTTTAAATAATAGGCCTACTATACTTGCTTGTTCTGTCACATCCATAATGTGAAATTGCCCAGTGACAGATGTTCTGAGAAATTAGTGTTTCTGTGAATAATTTCACCCTGCATTAAAGTATCAAAGCTAGTCTGTTAAGATGTACTCTCACATGCTGTTCACTTTTTGCCTTTGGTCAAAATACAGTTCTCTCTCACACACACACACACAAACACATGCATACACACACACACACACACACACACACACACACACACAAATTCCCTTTATCCTCTCAGATTTCACCCGTGACCTTTTACTTACAATTTCACCAACTTGCATTAGATTTCTGACTCATTGCACATTTCTTAAATCTCTCTTTCACACACACACACACACACACACATACACACACACACAGACACAGCCTTGACACATTTATAGCTACACAGATGTCTCACTAATACATTTTTGTCCTACTCTAATGCATTTGCATTTAACACACACAAACATATACACAAACACACACACAAACACATACAGAGAGAGAGAGAGAGAGCAAGAGAGAGAGAGAGAAACACATGCACACATTTGTGTTAAAGGGTACAGCATGCACGCACACACACCATTGCTCAAATTGCTCAGAATCCCTCTTATTTAAGCTCAAGTAACTTACTGGGGGGAAGCACTCTCTTCTCAACCTATACTTTCCTCTCTTTGCTTTTTAGCCTACTGTGTAGGAGAAACAAGTCTCATTTCAACCTTTGCTTTTAAAGAATTGTTTGATAAAAACATAGCTTATAATTTTAGACTATAGCTGTGCTGGAAATATCTTTAGCTTAGGATTCAATAAGATTGTTTAGATGTTTTGACACTTTTAAAGTTTGTAGAGTTCTTGAGCTATTGCACTGAGAAAAATGCAGTTATGCAGAATAAAATATAATTACAAGAAAATTAATGCATTATCTGTCTGGTGAACCATTTATCACGGTAACTCAACTAGTATTGCAAAGTTCAGGTTGTGTATTTTCACATTATATATTGTATGGTAGACCATATGCTGTGTGAGTTCCGAAGACGAGTGTGAGAGCAGTTCAACAGAGAAAACGATGTTGTTTTAGAGAGGAATGCAATATGCTCAATTAGTTAAATTATTTAAATAAATTTCTCATGAACCTTTTATCACTGCAACTAGCAACAAGTACCATTTGAAAACTCAGATTATGCACTTTTATGTGATATGTGAGATGTGCATGTGTGACTAATACTGTAAGAGCAATCGAAAGGAGAGAAAATTGGTGCTTTAGATGTAGGTGGAGATATGTCCAAATTTAAATATGCAATGTAATTTCAAAGTTAATTTTCTTGCGAACCGTTTATCACAGCAGCTAGCAACAAGTACCATTTGAAAACTCAGATTATGCACTTTTATGTGATGTGTGTGGTGTGAATGTGTGACGAATACTGTAAGAGCAATCGAAAGGAGAGAAAATTTGTGTTTTAGACGTAGCTGGAGATATGTCCAAATTTAAATATGTAATGTTATTTCAAAAGTGCATGTGAATGACGAATAGTGCGAGAGCAACAAATGCAGTATGGGTATTGTTTTGAAGCATGGCAGACATCATTTTAGTTTGAACTGACAGACATTGCAGTCTGAATTGCTCTCAAATTGCTAATTAGGTGTCTTGAACACTGACAGCAATACCTTATTATATTACTTTTTTAATTACTACTTTATTACTTTGCTAATTTATCCATATAAATGTTGATGGCCACCATATCTCACATAGAAATTACTTCATTATGTTAACCTTAATCCTAATGCACAGTTGCACAATTAAGAACTGACATCTTTTATCTGATTAAGGAGAGAGCTACTCCTTAAAACTTACATCATAATAATAGTATCACTGTAGAACCTCTCCTTTTCCTCTGTGATTTGACTGTGCAAATGTTCACCCTTTCTTGCACCCCCAGCTTCTTACAAAAACGTGCAGTGAACTGTCAATCATCAGTATTCGCGAATTAAATTCAAGGGGGCACCTGGGGGTGGTCAATCAGATTCCAGAGTCCAGTCCAGTACTCCAGTACCAGTTTCATTTGACTTGTAAAATAACATTTGAGATTATTTTTTAAAAACTGAAGTACTACATTATATTACTATATTACATTTTCACATCAGAGAACAAGGTACAATACTCCACTTCACCCATTCCATGTCCCCTTTAATGGAGTTGATGTCTTCTTCTAGGTTCTCTTTCATCAGAGCCCGCATATACAACTTTTCCAGGTAAGTCAAAGTCAGTGTCAGAAACATGAGGCTCAGACTCCGTCTGTGTGTGTGTGTATGTGTGTGTATTTGTACCATGTATACAGCATTCTTTTGGTATCACCGCATGCCCTGTCTTTTCCGGTGTTCTATCATGAGCCTCTGACCTATCTGTGAAAAGAAACTCAGATAATAACCTCTGTGTGTGTGTGTGTAGATATTTATTATATGTTTATGTTCCTTTCTTCTGATCCCACCCAACAGATGGAGTTCCAGGGGCCGGATGCAGCCCAGGGGCTGGATCAGCCCAACGAGGTGGACCTGCTGAGGCAGGCGGAGGTGCTTCTGCACAGCCTCATGGAGGCCTCTCGGGTGTTGTTCCTGCGTTTCAAGCAGAGGGCGCTGCAGCTTGCAGTGGTAGTCTGTCTGCTGGGGCTGCTGCTTTGGATGGCTGTGTTTCTGTATGGGAGCTTCTATTACTCATACATGCCGACCGCCAGCTATTCCACACCTGTGCACTTTTACTATAGGTGATCGTCTTTCTGTTTGTCTGTCTGTCGGTTTGTCATTCTGTGTGTCCGTCTGTCTCTCTCTTTGTCTTTCCATGTGTGGGGGATGTTTATGTGTGTGTGTGTGTGTGTGCGCACGTGCAGTCTTGACCTGTAAGGATACCATTGAGTCTCAACAAGTGTCTCAGTAATTTCACAGTGTAGAAGTGGAGACGACGTGACAAGGGCCCCATCAGCCCCTTCACTGCCCCCCACATTAATGCACACTGAATGATTCTGGCCTGCCTTTGTGGAAAGCTGGAGAACTTGTTTATCAATAATCCCAACAGAAGGCCTCAGGCCAGATGTTGTTGCATTATTGTGACAACACTTCTGACAGGACCATATGACCAGTGTGTATCTTTTTTAAACACACTGTGTGTGTGTGTGTGTGTTTGTCTGTCTGTCTACTTTACAGTTCTGATTGTCAGTCGTCTGCTGTGTGCTCTTTCCCAAAGGCGAATGTCTCTTTACAAAGAAAAAACAGGGATCAGGTATGATGACATTTATCTTTCTATCAGTTTGTAGACACTGCTCGGTCTGGCTCTACATCCCTCCCACACATACACCCACACACCCTCACCCAAATACACACACTCCCATGCTCGTATACACACACATGCAGTCTTTTGTTTGTTTGTAATTCAGCAGAAGGGCCAAAAATAATTTGTGTATAATCTCTTGCCCTTCTAGGTGATGACTTATGGACAACCCTATCGGATCACTCTTGAGCTGGAAATGCCAGACTCACCCGCCAATCAAAATCTAGGGATGTTTATGGTGAAGATGTCTTCGTATGGCAGAGATGGGAAGACCATCAGCACTGCAGCTCGCTCTGTATGTTTAACACAAATAAACACACACTCCCTTTATCCACAAGGAACAGTAACACTAAAGAATAAAGGAAAGAACAGAAGAAGTTAATTCATGCCAGTTTATGTCTTCTGGGATTCAGGACTTAGGAGTTAAGGGGGACATTGAGATTTAGTCATTTTCCTCTCTCTCTCACTCTCTCTCCTTCTTTTCTCATGTCTCTCTGTCTCTCAGCAGACTATGCTGCACTACCGCTCCGTTCTCCTGCAGATGATGGCTACTGTCCTGCTGTCTCCCTTGTTGCTTAGTGGAGCTACTGAGCAGAAACAGATTGTTACTATAGAGTTGTTCACAGACTACACAGAGAACTCGGTGAGCCCAACACACATGTAGACATACACACACACACACACACACACACAAATGTACACATATAATATCCCCACACACTCACATAGAAAATAAACATGTACATCCATATACTGTATATCATACATACACATCCCTGCTCCAAACCCCTGGTCAGGCATTAAGATTATGCTTTATGTTCTCTGTTTGTCTGGTCTTAGTATTTTCCCACCGCTGGAGCAGTGATTGAGCTGCAGTCCCACAGAGTACAGGTGTACTCAGCACACCTGTACATCCATGCACACTTCAGTGGCATCAGGTAAACACACACACCAAACACACTAGCTTTCCCCCTGATGCTACACACACTTTATTGTAGTATTTAAAGATAATGCAGTGAGGAAAAACTTCCATTAAGTGATATAGAAATAATTTCAGTGCTTATTGGTCTACCATAGAGATTACATAAGATCTAATTCATTGTTTAACAGCTCACCAATGCAGACTGTATATATACATATATTCATTGCAGCAGATGAATCCAAGCCTGTCTCTATGTGTTTGATTAATTTAATGTCAGTGACAATTTTCTGTGATCTGTGTTGTGCTTACAGATATGTGTTGTTCACATTCCCTGTGCTGTCAGCCCTGCTTGGGGTGTCCAGTGCCTTCGGCTTCCTCAGCATCATTATCCTCTTTAGTTCACTACAGTACAGCTGGAATTCACAGACCTCTTGGTTACGGGTAAACGACAAGCACAACAGATGCACACATATACAGGGACATTTGTGCTGATAGAAACACACATCACAGGAACACAAACATGTTGGACATATTGTTTGTGTGTGTGTGTGTGTGTGTGTGTGTGTGTGTGTGCGCATGTTTGTGTGTGTGTGTGCGCATGTGTGTATAAACTCTAGGTAAGACGTCGATCTCAGATGCGAAACAGTAGAGAGGAGAGACCTGTCTGTGAAGAGCCTACTGGCATTACAGCAGATCTAAATGAGAGTTGTGTTGCTGAACTCACCTCACGCTACAAGTTTTTCACAGGTGAGCAGACTTGGTTTACCTGAACTGAACCTGACCTGAAACACTGCCGTTTGAAACAGGACACCTTCACACACCTGGGTAACATCATGTCGGCATAGGCCAGAATCGTCAGTCAAGCACTCTTTTACCATGATTCAGCATCTCCCCCTAGTCTTTGGAGAGAGGCAGTCTAGTATCTTCACATTAAATGCATACCTGGCAAGTCTGGAGCTTTGGAGCTCCCCCTACAGTGGCCAACTTTTTTGTAACTTACACCAGTGTCGAAAAATTCTCACCAAGAAAGGGTTCCAACGGGTCAGGGAATATCAGAGAAATCATGGAATTGTATTTGCTAATAGCATCTAGTTGTCACCAAAATATGATCCATGTTTTTTATATGATCCATGATTTTTCCAATGCCTCCATCTTGGTCTTTATCAAGTAACTTTTCTCATGGCTTGCTTAAGATGTTGTGGTTTTCAAATCCATTCAAATCCTCGCTTTGTGCTGGTATAGAACGGCCTTAATACTTAATTATAGTGAAGGTCATGAAAATTTTGTGTTTCAGTCAGTGGAAAAGTATTGTTTGACGTAAGTTTGACTTACAGTTGGAACCCTGATAGTCTGTCTTTAGTCTCTACCCAGTAATTTGAGATCACAAAAACATCCCAAAATATGCTTTTTTAAATGAATGTATTTTATATACTTTATGTCCTTAGGAAATTTGTTCAAAAATGAGACTGAGCATGTATTAACTAATTATAGAAGCCATGTAAGCTGTATCCTCTTAGAAGATTTTTGTCTTCTTTTTTTCTTGTGCGTATCTAGGTTCTGTTTATTGATTGGCCTACTATTTGCATTTGGGTTATTCAAAGTTCAACCAAAGCCCACACACTTAGGTCTCAAACAGTTCTGACCAGGTATACTGTGTTATACAGGAGATACTATGTGCAATTATTTTAAGATCAGTTCTTTTCAATATACAGCACATTTTACAAGGAGGATGATGTTGATTTTATGCAGCTTCAGCTTATGCAGCTATCAAATTTCACAAATCCATTGCTCAACAACTAAACCATTCACATCACTCAAATGATACATGTCTATAAAGGAGAAATCCAGCGTTAATCAGTCCATAGCCCTGAAATTTGAAAAAGAGAAACTTTACTAAAATTCTGCATTATCGTTTTCATCCCTCCCTCTGTTCACTGATTGGCCCACATGGTGCAAACCTAAGCCCATTGAAAAGCAGGTTGGGGGCCCCAAGCAGTTTGCCTTGCCTTTTGACAAGCTGCACCTCTGCTCACCAATACATGAGGATTTGTTTGCAAACCAAAGAATAGGAACCAGTGATTATGATTTTTGTAGAGTTATGCTGACCTACAAGGTAATAAACACAATCTGGGTGAAGGTTGACAGAAGGCATCTTGCAAGTGCGGTAATTTCGCCAAGAAACTGTGGGGGGAACTGAGAGAGCCTTCATTTGCCCCCTTATTTAGCGATAAAAGTGACAGATAAATTGGTAAGAGCTGGTAAATTAACATAAAATTCTTGCCTGGTATTCTTTAACTGAATGTTGTAACTGGTGGCATTTTTTTTACATAGATGAACCAAGCTACAGCAAGACAATCCCTCTTCTGCGGGAGCCAAGTGATCCACCTGTGGAAGCATGTGATGGGTTGGAGGAGTCCATTCCTGAGGGAGTGTTTGAGCCTGAACCAGAGCCAGAGGTGCTGCTGGATCAGGAAGTAGGAGCAGAAAGTCAATGTGGGGAAGCAGAAGAGGAGCAGCAAATGGCCAGCATCAAGAAGGCTGAACTAGAGGAGCACTCCAGTCCCGATCCTCCTGAGCCGGAGCAGGGCGTTCACTGTATCATCTCCTGATCTCTTTCACTTGCTCAGACAAACACACACTCACCCTCACACTCACATACAAACACACTCACACTCACACACAAACACACACACACACACACACGTACATATACACACACACCGGCGAGACCATATACACAAGCTGTCCTTTTACTCCATGCATTCACACACATTTGAGATATGCATATCTTATACAGATACATAGACTAGTCTTGACATAAAGTGCATAGTACAGAAAATAACACCTTAGACAGATACACACTTCTGCAACAGCTACATACACAAAACAAACACAAACACACATGATATGCATGCCAATAGATGTGTGTGTGTGGGTGTGGGTGTGGCGTAGAGACAGACAGAGAGAGAGAGAGAGAGATGTGAAGTTGTTAAAACTGGTTGCATATTTGGGAAGCAAGGTGACCGGAGCTTATACTGAAAAAGGAAAAGTTGATATGGATTTTCTGCTGAACTGCATGTGGTGAAAATGTGGAGTGTGTTATTTACACACGGATAGACCAACCACGATTTCCCAAACAAATGCAAACTACAAGAATTTATCTGCACACATAGACACTGAGAAGAGAACCATTTTGACTTATCAGTGCAAAATGGCTAACACGAAATAGCAACTGCACTTTGTAACAATAAAGTAAATTGCAATATAAATTAAATTATTTGCTTTTGTATTTTGTTTGTACATTTTAATGCAAAATAATTAAATTATTGTTAAACTTCATTTTGATCTTATCTGCTCTGACTTCCTCATACTCTCTATGGTGCTTGAACACCCCACACAATTTCACAATTTTGCGAATTGGTAAATGGTAAATACGCCTGAATTTGCATTCATTTTCATGGACAGAACTCAGTCTCGCGCGCGCACGCGCGCTTTCACTCATTCAAGATAACTACATAGAGATCGTTTGTTTATGTCATGTTCTGTGGTAAAGCAAGTTCCCTACACCCTGAGGAGACTCCTGAGAAAAATAGTAATAAAAAACAAAACAAAAAAAGCAAGATGGCTAGGTGACAGGGTTCAATGACGGTAGCTTCTATTAAAAACCAACTGGCAAAAAATTGGGCAACACATGAGTTAGATGGGTACATGAAACACTGCATTCACTGAACAATGCTTAAAAGTATTAAGTTTTCCCTTCCTTAAACAGGCGCTAAACTAGTGGGATGGTCCAGCTAGAGCGTGGCACGTGTCTGTGGAGTCTGCGCACCCAGTTATTTTGGAGACCTGCATGTAGCGTCGCGTCACTATGTAAAGCAGTCCTCACTCTAGGCAATGTAAGGCAGATCAACTCGTTGGGGAAGGTGTGATCATTCATGTCTTGCGTAATTCCTTGATTTGTACTCGGTTTATAGAACGCCACCAGTGGATGTGCTCTCAGTTGCTATCGTACTTTGGCGCGTAAACAGATCGGTTGGGTCGCGCTCTTGCTTGGAACGTATTTCCAAGATGTCGTTAGAAAGCCAAGGAGCACACCTGCTCTCATAATAAGTCTTTGGAGTGGAAAATGGACGTCACCACATCACCCTTGGCCTCACACGAAAGGAGGAAAGGAGAAGGAGAAAGAAGAGAGTCGCTCGATACAGAGACTGATAAAGGAGGACTTGTTTGTTTGTTAGATGGGCGCGCTCATAAAGAGGAAGTGGCAGGACTTTTCACCCCAGCCTTGCAGGGACCCAGAGCCACGCCGAAGTTGCAGTCCGCACAGGCCGTACTCTCCCCTAAAGCCGATAATGATGCGGAGGTAGAGCAAGACACCATACACACCAGAGGGATCACGCACATGCCATCAACAGGGACAGGGGAGCTCGCACAAACACCCGCGCAAACCGGAGAGGCTGCAGAATTGCCACAAACACACACACCAGCAACGCACAACACAGCACACACCGGCGAGACAACAAACACACAGCAGACAAGCACACTGATTGAACCTACACCACAACCAACCTCGAGACAATCCACACAGGGGGGCTGGATACTTGAAGGTGAAGAAAAGGAGGGAAATGAAAGGGAGGAAGGGGCAGAGGAGGATGGTGAGGGGGGAATGGAGTGGAAAGAGAGAAGGGAGCTGCCACAGAGAAACCTGTGGAGGTTGATGGATAGAGGTATGAATGAAAGGTGGAACAAAGGAAGAAAAGAATGGCAGCACGATAGAGGTCAAGAGAGGTTGTCTAAGCAGGAACAGGGGATAGGAGATGGGAGAGGGGGAAATACATCGTCCCATCTCGGGGAGAGGGTGCTGGAAGGCAGCAGCAGAGAGGGAGAAGAGAAGGAAGAGATAGATGAAGTGAGAAGTGTGTTGGAGAACGAGAGGAGGATAAAGGAAACAGGCTTCCATCACATCCTGTCCCGTGTGCTGGTGCACTCATCCGCATCTTCATCATCTTCCTCCTTTAACTGCTCCTCTCCTGAGAGTGATGAGGTCTTCAGCGAAGGAGAGGAGACAGCTGCTCGCAGGAAGATCATGAGGAGGGTGAGTGTGTGTTTGTGTTTGTGTGTGTGACTGCAGGGTATGGGTCTACATGCCAGTGTGTGCTTGCTTGTGAAGCTGTTAGTGTGTTTGAATATTAAATATGTTGGTAAGTCTCTCTCTCTGTGTGTGCGCATGTGTTTGTGTGTGTGTGTGTGTGTGTGTGTGAACATGTTTTGTAAGCACCTGTTTGCACTACAGTTAAATAAGAACACCACAGTCACCACAGCCACCAGTGGATCAGTAACCAGAAAACAGACTTAGAGTTTAAATAAAGTCAGTTTCTGCATAAACATGACCTACTGAATACATCACCAGAAATAGGTATTCACACTACTTTCAGGATTCAATTGAATTGCTTTATGTAGGTGATGTAGGTCCACTGTCCCAGGTGTCCATGTTAGATTCAGGTGTAGGCCTAAGAGATGCTTGCTGAGGATCTCTGAGATTGAACTGGATTAGGTCTGACTGGATGGACTGAGTTTGTATCTGTAATGCTGTAATTACAGTAGCCCTAAGTTTCTTCTGATGAAGAAAGACCACTTAGGGCTACTTGGAGACCACTTCCAAGCCCAGAGAGATAGCTGGGCTTGTTACCCAGAATGCTCTAGAACATGTACATGTAAAATCAGGCAACAATGTTCTTAAGGCAGCAAGAAATTGCATTACCTCCACTAATTCTTACTTACCACTATCATATTTTTTCAGTTTTAGCAAATATCAATAAGCATCTGTCCTACAAGTGGTTTTGGACTATTTGCAACATTATGGGTTTGTCTTCACTGGCTTCAGATCATGTTGAAATCACTTTTAGAATTATTATTTCAGAGCCAGTGACTTTCTAATAACTTCTGACATGGACTCTCTGGTCAGGACTTACTTCTTCAAGCTTTAGATTATCAAAAGAAAACACTCGTACACACATGTGCTCTGTC
The DNA here is from genome assembly GCA_027481765.1 of Tenualosa thibaudeaui. Taxonomy (NCBI): domain Eukaryota; kingdom Metazoa; phylum Chordata; class Actinopteri; order Clupeiformes; family Clupeidae; genus Tenualosa; species Tenualosa thibaudeaui. Next base: position 17,044,921 of record JAIFZK010000006.1, on the reverse strand, counting down.
TTTCTTTGCATCCATGTCACTCTATTTGCATTTGCCTTGAAATAATATCATGACCCTGGCTGATTTGAATGAGGCATTTGCATGGGAGTACTGGGGAGAAAAGGCGAGCAACTGTAGAATTTGCACTGTACCTTTGACAGCTAAACACACACACACACACTTTTTGTAGACTTTTGTAGCTTTTGCAATAATGTTATTGAAATGTTCATGCCAGTAAGCTTTCTTGAATTGAATTGAATTCAGTTGAGTGAAGCATGCAGAAACACATTCACACAACACAGTACCAAAGAGTTTGTGTTCACTGCATCATGTTACTGTAATTTCCACTGCGCAGTTCACTGATTACACAGGGTGAGGCTGAGTAACCAGGGTGTAGCACAAAACCCTGGGCCCAAAGTCTCTGCTGCCCCCCTTGTCCTTTTCTACTGGTCCAGAAAACAACCAAACCAAACAACCCCCCCCCCCCCAAGAAAAATCAGAAGAGAAGGCCAAGAGTTGCCTATGCCCTCAACGCTGCTTCACTCGTCACACAATAGTGACCTATTGACATCACTGTCCTTCATTAAAACCTTTCACCCTTCAACTGTGATCTCTCACCTGCATGTTGCCCTGAAAAAAAAAAGCTCTTGTTCCTCCTACAGTGTCGCTCGTGGAGGACCTTCCTGACCATGATGCAATGGTCCAAGCGCAGGCAGAGTTCCTGGGTCCAGCTGGCTGGCCATCAAGGTATGATTACCATTCCCACATGCTCATGCACCCCATACATGCCCTTACACACTCTTATACACCCTCATCCACTCACTCACAGGATCAAACCCATGCACACGCATGGACTATTATGCTATCTATAGCAATTATATAGCGCTTACATTTAGAGCACTCTCTGTCTCTCTCTCTCTCTCTGCATGGTTGTTAGGTAACTTCCAGCTGAGTGAGGGCGGTGAGGTGTTGAAGCGATGGAGTGAGACAGAGGGGGCTTGTCTCAGCATGCTTATGTCAGATGCTCTGCGAAACTTTGTACCAACGTACTACGGGCACCTGAGTCGCAATGGCAATGACTACCTGCGGCTGGAAGACCTGCTCAGTGGCCTCAGTAGCCCCGTCATCATGGACTGCAAAATGGGAGTGCGGTACGCAAAGACAGGAGGGGCAATGATCATCCTGAAATAATGAAAAAAGAGAGAGAGAGGGAGTGAGCATGATAAGATCACACATCTTGGCAGAGCATCTCCCCACTACCTTATTCAAATTTGTAGGCCATGAGAAATATTATTACATTAATTTGACAACACCTAGAGATGTAGACATTAGGTAGAAATCAGGTAATCAGACTTAGCCTGGTTCTCACACATGACTTCTGGCTCTGGCTACTTTCCTGTCATCCCCCTCCCTCAGGAGGTCTCAACAGATCAAAATGCCTCTGTACAAATCAGACATGCATACAACGAATCTGACCAACAATTCTGACGATGTTTACAGAGACATGACTTGTTAAGCACGTCTTCATTGTGTAAGGAGTGAAAGCTCGTTTTTGATTGCTTCCCGATCTCAGACATGAAGACAAATGGGAATGGGCCTCATGGCCATATAAGCTGCATACTTGATCTGTATGTGTTAGAACCAGACTAAGTCAAACTGGCCACAAAGGTAAAATGTATTTCTTGTTTAACAGAACCCAGCACTGCTGTGTTGACATAAATGATTTCTCAGATCTGTCTTGTTCTCTATGCTAACTCTGTGTTTGTCATGCCTTCTTTTAGGACATATTTGGAGGAGGAGATAGGCAAGGCAAAGGTGAGTCCCATTCTCCGGAAAGATATGTACCAGAAGATGATGAAAGTAGATCCATCTGCACCCCTGCCAGAGGAACATGCCCAGGCTGCCGTGAGCAAGCTGCGGTATATGCAATGGAGGGATGCAGTCAGTTCTACTACAACCCTGGGCTTCAGAATTGAAGGCATCATGGTGACGGGAAACTCAGAGAACTACGCACACACACAAACAAATATACACATACCTGTATACATATTTACATGTTTTCTTAATTTATAGTCATTATCACTATGCATAAACTTAACCTATGTATTGTATGTGTGTGTATGTATTGTCAGCTGGGGAATGGGACTGTTTTGCGGGACTTCAACAAGACCCAGAGTATAGGTCAACTCATAGATGCCTTCCTTACCTTCACCAAGAGCGATGTTAACATCCTGGTCTGTGGTTTTACCAATCAATCTCCTCTCACCTCATTCACACAGTGTGAAGCTGCTATTGCTAGTTTTGAATCTATAGAGACCACATCCAACCACTTGCTGCTTGTAAAAAAAAAAAAAGAAAAATTGGCATCCCTTCTGTTCTCTAGCTGCCTCATGGTTGTGGAGCTTACACTAATGCTGGACTTAATTAGGCCGAACTCTCGTACTGCTCAATATGTTTCCCCTCTCCTGCTTTCCCTCCTCTTAACCCCCTGTTTGTCTTCCAATGTCACATTCTGTCATCTTCCTTTATTTTTACTCCCCTGTCTTTTAATTTGTCTTTTTTTCTGTGTCAGTTCTCTCCTCACTGCCATTTTCAGTGCATCTTCATCACAAAACACAGCACTCACACACAAATGTCCATTCATAAACTCATAAACAAACACACATTATTTACATCACATATTTGGTGTTGTTTTCACTCAGCCTCAGCCTCTTTTTGCACAGCACACACATACTTTACATACTGGACTTGTAGACTGTGTTGTTGTTTTGGCTGCTTATATAATTATGTTCAGTGTGTACAAGTCTTGTGTTGTGTGTCCACCAGAGGGCGTACCAGACCAGACTGCAGGATCTGAGGACGGCCCTGCAGAAGTCTGAGTTTTTCAGCACACATGAAGTAAGCACTGCCCCTGAATCCCCATCACTCCAACTTCCTAAAGACTTAACTGGCATGATTTGGCTTAATGATTGGCTCAATTATGCCAATGAAGTCTTTGATCTTAATATTGAATCTCTCACCCCACAATGCAGAACGAAAACTGAAAGTAACTCTTATGAGCCTTATTAAATCATGTATATCACTTTGTCAGTCAACATGACTCAATGAAAATGATCATCATCGCTGGTTTCTTTTGTTTGCAAACAAATCCATGTGTATTGATGATGGGAATTTAGGACGTTAGTGTAAGTTACAAAGGATTTGTCCCTAGGGGGAGCTCTGTAGTTAGGAAGACCCAGACTTGCCTGGGTTTTCAGGGTTAAGGGCTCAGGGGGGACATGGTATTCAGCCTTATAGTGTCTCTCTTGTCCATCTCATGTTTTGTGTTCTGCTCTCACATCCTCCCAGATGATTGGCAGCTCACTCCTCTTCGTGCATGACAGCTCCAGCAAGGCCAACGTTTGGATGATTGATTTTGGCAAGAGCATGCCGACTCCAGAACGGATACACCTGAAGCACAATGTGACATGGTCCGAGGGGAACCGGGAGGATGGATACCTCATCGGCCTGACCTCTATCACCCGGCTGCTGGCTGAGGCCATCAGACGAGCAAAGGGCAGCGGCCTGGAGCGTTCAGACTCACAGACACTGTCTGGAGATGGAGAGGATGAGGAGGTCTCACAATCTTTGCAGGATGACAGCAGTAGTAGCACACAGTGACTCTTAAAGACTCAGGAAGCAGGGATCCATGAGGATAGAGGCAGCTAATGCCATAACAGATCCTGCTCTGCCTGTGCCAGATTAGCTAAACTACTTCTGGGGACATCTCACACATGTGAGAGAAGGAAATAAAATGTAGCCAGCATGTGCACATGTTCTCACAAAGATACTAGCATAAACTAGTTATGATTATAATGTGTTTTGATATGATATTCTTTGTTCTTTTGTTATTTTTAATCCATCTGTTGGATTATATGAGATATTGTGTGAACTATTGTTTTGTTGAGGCTATTTTTTTAAGAATGCACCTTTAAATATACCAGTATTAAATTGATATTATTTTTATTATTCAGTAGTAGTAGCAGTTGTAGTAGTAGTGCCTGGTTGTAAAGTACCAGCCTACTGATCAGATTTCAAGTCTATAATACAGTTTTTTTCGGTTGCTTTCAAGCATTTCTCAAAATGTACTGTGCAAGCTGTAAACAATGAGAATCAATTGCAAAAGTGTGTTACTTGCTCAGTTTATGAAAATGCCCATGAGTCCATCAGTAGTACCGACTTGCACCTTTGAACAAATCAGTTAAAATGCTAATCAAGTTGTCAATATTTGCCTATACCATTTTCTTCTGAAAATGCAAGGCTGTATTTTTTTTTGTCTGGCATCAGTTTCAGTACTAAATAAGTACACGTTACCATAGGCCTCTGATTTTTTCATGCGTATGCCTATTTCACTAGTCTACCTCAGTTTGTTACTACAGGCAACTGTCATGCAGGAAAAAGGAAAAAAAAAAAACAAGGTGCTTGACAGAAGGCATTGTTTTACTTTTTTTTGCAAGAATGAAGAAACTTTGACAGATGGTTCAACGCGTTCACATTAGGTCTCAAGGGCAGTGACCAATTCAGTGTAGGCCTATGTTTATTTATTTATTTTTGGAAAGGGAAACAACAGAGAACTAGGCGGGCATTTATAACTAGCATCAGAAATGATAATGTAAATAAAATAAATAAAACAGCAGATAAACAGTAGGCCCTTCACTGGTGTATGAATAGGAAGAAAGCTTGCTGTTCTAAGCAGAGGCTGCCATACACACTAAGATGCAGATCATTAATCGAGGCAAGGCAAGAATCATCTTGGCCTACAGTCAAATTGTATATTTTGTTGCCATCGCAATACTGACGTAACCATTTTAAAGTGAAAGACGATAGATCTACGCAATATATAATAGAAAACTGTACTTAGGTACGGTAACCAAAAGCTCTAAGGTAACTTCAAAGTTCAAATTGGGAGGCACCGCCCACCGGCAGTGTATACACTTTAGTGTAGGTTAACAGTTAAGCGTTAATGTGCACAGAGTGGTTTGATGGTGAAAAGGTGGCTACAAATAGGACGGACATGCAAAATGGCTTTCCGATTTCACCCAACACTTGCAATAACTACACGTGTTCGACCTTCACCAGGTAATTCAGATGGCTGTTCCACTGTATGGCTTTTTGTTGCAAAAACGGGTCTCAGCCATGTGCATGGCGCTCAAGTCAGCCAAAGACGCAGGCACATGGTCAGTTCAGCTAACCTGCTGTGGAGTAGATATTTATCAAATTCAGATGGCAAACAAATAAATTCGGTCATTTAATTACATTACTTTGTAGCGAAATATATTTGAAAACTGAGTCAAACTGGCCTGTTTTTTTTTTTTTACTTCTAAGAACAGTGTCAAAGTAAAGATGGCCTCTGACGGCTGGAATGCTAATGTGAGACATCAGAAACTTAGTAGGCCTGTATGAAGCACGTGGATAACCTTCCATCAACTTTATGTGAATGAGAGATGGACAAGAAATGATTGTCAGTATATGAACTAGTAATATCTAGCTAATGCTGTTAGGCTAGGCTAGTTAACCATCCAGTCAGTTCTGATAACATGCAATGCATCATTTGAATGATAAAAAGTGTAAAACTGTATTGTTTGGTTGATATCCTTTCCATTAAACCATCAGTGCCATTGCTTATGATGAGAGGTAATAATATTGAGGAAGATTACAATTTTTCAGCAAAAATTTGCAGCTAAGATTTTGGTATCGCGCTAGAATATCATGTTCGTAGCCTCCTCTGCGGAAGGGGGTGCTAGCGAGTTGGACTTCAAAGGAAACTCCAAAGAGTAAGACCGGGCTGTAGTTTTAAGAATCTCACTCATGCGCAGTAGAGTATTGTTGGTGATCGTGCGACGTCGAAATCTTACATACTGTGAAGTAAACCCAATTAACTTAAAGGACTTTTTCATTTCAGTAACTCGAATATAGTTATTCTGGGCCCCGTGGTCTGGTTGAGAACCGCCGCCTCGTTGTTTGTTATCACCAGTGTTACAGGATTGTTTACAGCCCCTTTACAGAACATGGCGGCGGCCGACGACTCCCGCTACTACAACGGTAAGTCTCTTCAACCTCCCTTGACCCATACAGCGACATTCAGACGTGTCTTCCCCATCGTTTCTTTTGTAGATGGATTCTCATCCGAAAGACAGGTCTTCAGCAGTGGCAGGATCTTTGGAGGTAAACTCTGTAAGGCAGTCATAAAAGTCACCCCTGGATGCGAAATGACACGAGTGACGCGTTCATATACTGTCCCGCGGTGTTGTATACCTTTGATTTCGTGGCCAGTGGTAACACAAGCTAATGTTTCTCCGGGCCATTGCTGACACAGTCATGTCACATTAGTTCAGTGAACAGTTTTACCTTTGTAGACAGGGTATGGAGATCATTATCGCTACTTAAACGCGAGCTGAGGATTCAGCGCGTTACGTAATTAGACAGGCCTGGACCAAGGTAACTGTTAGAACAGATAATATTAATTAAGTTTTTAAATGTGGTGTAAGTTACATCTATCCTAATGGAGGTACGTTTACCAGTTGCAGGTGTATACAAATTTTTGTTTAGCAATGTTTTTTGTCTTTGTTAGTATCCAATTTTGGCTGATGGATTCTTTTGGATGTTTGAGATAATGTCTACATTACCTCCTTCTCTACAGTTTTGGGATATCCTGTCTAGGGATAGGCAAGCTTGTGTGTGTTCATTAGGAAAACTTTGTCAGACTAAATACAAGCCTTGAGTTCTATGTGTGTGTGGTCACTGGAAATATAGCTGTATGAGCTCAAACACAGTAATAATAGTTTATGCTCTTTTGATCCCATGATCAGTGTACTGTACACAAAGGTGTACGAAAGGTAATTAGTTTGCATGTTTGTCAGCAGAACTAATACTGTCTCTTTTGTGCTCCCTCTGACCTACCTCTGTCTGATTTATCTTGTTCTCATATCGCCATAATTTTATGTGTCTACATTGGTATCTCTTAGAGCACGATGACCGTGTTGGGGGGCCTCACTTCCGGAACCGTAAAGGCCGGGGTCCATTTCGAGCCCGCATGCACACTGATCAGCAAGGGCCAAGGCAGCGACATCGAGGTGGGCCAGGCGGGTTCGGACCCAACCCCCGTTCCCGGTTTGAGGATGACGATGGTGATGTCCAGATGGGAGATGGGATGCAGGACGGTTCGTCTCAGCGCCGTTAGTAAGTACCTCCTCTTCCCCCCTCTCTCTTTCTCTATCTCTCTCTCTATCTATCTCTCTCTTTCTCTTTCTCTCTCTCTCTCTCTCTCTATATATATATCTTTTCACTCCTTTTAGCTCCTCTGTCACCTCTCAATGTGCTCTGTAAGTGCATGTGGGCTGGATACACTGTTTTGCAGCTGTAGGCAGTCTGTGTTAAACATAATGTGGTATACAGTTTGGTGTTGCAGTTTGAGTGGCACTGTGTGTGTGTGTGTGCGCGCGTGTGTGTGTTTATGGGCGTAGTGTTGGGTTTCTCACTGCGTGTCATTTATTTCCTATGATCTCTTAGTAACCCATATGGCCGGCCGGGTCGCCGTGGAGACAGCCGTTTCGACCGTGATCGTAAAGGAGGCGGAGGACCTGTGCACAGAGGGGGAGGGCCGTCAGGAGGAGGAGGAGGAGGCGGAGGCAGCGGGGGTGGAGGAGGAGTTGGAGGGAAGAAGGGCTGGTTCAAGATCACAGTAAGTAACGCACACAAATAAACACACCCATACACATGCTCTTTCATACACACCATACATGTTGCTTGTTATCACATGATTTTGTGTTAGTGTGGGAAATGCGGCATCAAAGTGTGATTTATCTTATTAACTGATTAAACACTCCCTTCCCTGGTCAAGTTCAGAGACTTTTTTTGAAGCTCTGTAGTAATTTTGTGTGTGTGTGTGTGTGTGTGTGTGTGTGTGTCTTTCATTTTCAGATTCCATATGGAAAGAAATATGATAAAAAGTGGCTACTGACGACTCTTCAGAGTCTCTGTCCTGTCCCCTTCACTCCGGTTAAAGTAAGTTAACGCACAAACTTACTTGCAAGGACAAATACATCAAAGGCAAAGATGAAGTTTAGACTTGATGAAACTGGATTGTTACATGTGTGCCCGTGGACAAATCCATTTATGTAGACACAGGTGCCCAAGCATATGCACTAGCATTCAACACAGTATGTGGTACAGGATGTGGCCAGAGAGGAGTTAGTTCTGCTTTGGGGAAAAGTGTGTGTGTGTGTTGGTGTGGGTGTGGTGCTCGTTCACTAATGTACTGTTTCTCTTCAGTTCAGCACAGAAGGTCATAGAGCCCTGTTCTACATTGAGGATTCCTCCACTGCTAATGCCCTCCATAAAATCTCCCGCAAGATCACAGACACTGAGGGCTACAAGGTACATCTCTCAACACACTCACAAACACACAACCACCATATGGTTACTCACTCTTTGTGGCTCCTGACTCACGGCACACACACACACACACACACACACACACACACACACACAGAGCCTACCCACTGTTCTCAGTAATATTCCAGTCATGTCAGATACACAAGAAAACACTTAAAAAGCATCCATCTGAGATGTCTGGCAAACCTGAAGACATTTAGGTTAGACATTTCTGTAGTCTGGGGAATCTAAGAGTTTATAATTCTCTATAGGTGGGTCTAGGTATGCATGCTGTGGCATCTGGTGTGAACTAAACCTGTTTTTTTTTTTTTTGTTTGTTTTTTCTGCAGGTCATTGTGATCTCAAACCCATGTCCTCCCCCGCTCACTGACCTGAAGCCAGAAGAGATTGAGAGCCTTAAGGTTAGACACACCTCTATTATATTATAATTGGCTTACCTTGGGTGTAATGTATATACTGATATAAATATTTATTTGTCAGTTGCTTTGGCCAATAATATCATTGTTCATAAGCATGTAGGTGATAATTCATGCATTGGTGTGTGCGTGTGTGTATGTACATGTACTCTGGTTTCAGCAATGTATGTCCAAGCGCTTTGATGGTTCCCAGCAGTATCTAGATCTCAACAGCATACGCACAGATCCAGGTAAACGCCCCTTGGACAAAATAATGCAGACATGATGGGTAGACCAGATGGCATAACAGTCTCAGAATAATCAGTGTCATCAAATGTTCTGGTCATAGTGAATTTATTTATGGGGGTGTGCAGATGTGTACTGAATATGTCCTGTTTTAGTGGCTGGATTGCTATGCTTTTCTTTTCTCCCCTGCAGATTTGGTATCCCAAGGCATAGAGATAATTCTGAATAGAAAACACTGCATGCATGCTGTTCTGAAGATAATTGAAGAGAATATCCCAGAGGTAAGATACATACACACACACACACACACACACACACACATATTATATATTTATTTATATATGCATTTATTCAATACACACACAAAACTTCACATAAATCAGTTTGAACTTCCCCAGCAGGAGCGTGACTATGACCATGGCATGATTTTTAAACTGATTTCCTTGTGAATTTATTTTTTTTTTTTTACAAATCACTGTAGTCAAGCAATTGGCTAACTAGTCATTAGTAGCTCTATAACACAAGCTGGCTGGTTGGCTGGCTAGTGCAACCCAGGGGATTTGCTGTGGGGGTGGGGTATGAGGGGTGCTCCGGAGCAGTAGTAGTTGGAGATGGCGGTGCTGTAGCCTGTAGTTCATTCAACTTCTCCAGTGTTGATCAACTGAACTGAAAGAACACATTGTCACACATTGTCATCACACATTGTCATCACCAAGAACCACATTCCAATATGGTACAAATGCACACGTAAACATCCATCCTTGAAGCAGTTGCACAAGCATGCACACACACACACACACACACAGAGAACATGTTTACAGTCCACCCATGTGTTTGACATCCTTGCTACAGGCTGTCTGGTCTCACATAGCATGTGAGACACACACACACGCGCACACACACACACACGTTTCAGCATGTGAGGCATGCATATACACTTAACTAACCATAGCTTGCAGATGTTATACCACATTCCTCTTGGTATGTGTTTGTGTGTGTTTCAGATTTAGATTTCAGCGTGCAGGAAGAAGGCACGCACCGAAACGCGTCTGTGCAATAAAAGTAAAATATGCATTGTGCGGCCTCCTTTGCTTTGAATTGAATTTATGACTTAGGCCTGCACTCTCAAAGTATTTTGAATAGACACTGAGTGATGCTTGCTCTTATCTACATTTTACTCAGATTTAGATTTGTTTATCTGGGGTATAGCAACTATTGTTTGTGTTTATTGCAGGGCATGTCTTCTTTTATAGTTCAACAGAGTAGTGGTCAGGCAGACAGCACTTTACACACATAAATAGCCATACATTAGCAGTTTCATCTCTTTCTCTCTCTCTCTCTCTCTCTCTCTCTCTCTCTCTTTCTCTTTCTACCCCTTCCTTCCTTCCTCTCTCTCTATGTATCTGTAGCTGGTGAGTCTGAATCTTAGCAGTAATAAGCTGTACAAATTGGACGACATGGCTGAACTCGCCAGCAAAGCACCCAACCTGAAGATCCTTAATCTGTCACACAATGAGGTGAGTCTCACATGTGAACATAAGCATGCATAGATCTCAGTGTGTCAGGTGCACACATACACATGCATGCATGCACATACGGCCCAGCATTCATACAGCATACATACTGTACAATGGCATACAAGTGTGACTTAATTGGAGAGTCTCTTTCTCTTACTGTCACTTGCTCTCCCACTCACACACTCGTACAACTCATGCACCTCTCTCTGTCTGTCTCTCTCTCTCTCTCTGTGCCCATCCTCCTCTTCTTACCCACACTTTTGTGTTATATCTCTCTACTCCCCACCCCACACACACAGTTGCGTACGGAGCGGGAGCTGGACAAAGTAAAGGGCATGAAGCTGGTGGAGCTGTGGCTGGACCACAACCCCCTGTGCGACTACTTCAAGGACCAGCCCACCTACATCAGGTCAGCTCCTCTGCCGGGGGTCAGGGCTCGGCCAGCGCTCAAAGCCGGTTGTGTGCGGGCTTGCCTGAGGGGAGGGGGACGGATGGGGTTGGGAACCAGGGCGGTAAGGTGAAGGTGACGATGACAACAGTGCGGTTGCTTGTTTGTTTTGAGGCGAAACTGTGGGTTAGAGCTATGAAGGCCAATCTTGGCATGCGAGAGGGCCAACCCTGTGTGTTTTGGCTTTGTGTATGTGTGTGTGGAGGGGTGGGGGGCAGCTGGAGAGATTTGAAGGAAGTGGCATAGGAAGGTTCCAGCTGTGATCTATGGAGCAGATCTTGGAACAAATACCCCCAAGGGAAAATCAGGGGGAGGGGGCTGAGATTCAATAGCTATCTACTCGCACACAAACGACACACTGATTCTGCAGCAGGTGGCTTTTTATGGCAGTTTTACTCTGAGACACACACTTGTGCACACTCACTCAAAAACAAGTACATGCACACTTGCAAGTACAGATTCGTGAGCCAAGTTCTCTCTGGACATGATGTACTGGCGCTTGCACACACACACACACACACACACACACACACACACAAATGCTCATTGGCCCCATGTGTGTCTTCACTGTCACAGAGAGCGTGCGAAGGAGGACATTATAGGACAGTTGATGTCTGCCATTAGGAGAATTTCCACTGTTTTTGAGGCTTTCTTGAAGGACTGTGGCAATCCTAAAAATAGAACAGACTGTTTTGGATGAATGTGTGTGTGCTTGTTTTGGCGTGTTTGTTGTTTTTGTACTGACCGAGTGACCAGTCTTTGCCTTTCTCAGGACAACAAAAAAACTGTGAGTGTGGAATGTGTGTGTGAGTAAGTGATTCACTTGTTTCTATCTCCCTCCGTGAATCTCTGTTTTGGATCAAGACACTTTCCACCTAGGGCTGGGGATTTGTTGGTGCTCTTTGTGTGTGTGTGTGTGTGTTTGTCTTTAGGCTGTGTCCAGGAGACCATCAGCTTTGTTCTGCCCTCTCAGTCTTTCTGTGCAGTTACTTTGGGTTGGTTCTCCAGGCTCGTCTGGATTCAGTGCTTCTTTGCTGCTTCTCTCAAGGGGAAGTTGACCCCTCTCTCTCTAACAGTTACCCTAATTGACCATCTGAGCTAGAATCTTCTACATCACGTCCTGATCATGTCTTTGAACCTCTTTAATAATGAAATATTATTAACAAAATAGTAAAAGACCTTGAAACCCAGTTAATGACCCCCTCCCCCAAGAATCTCCTGTGTCTTCAAAAGCAATATTAGCCAAATTAAAAACAGTAAGTGGGGAAAAAAAACTGTCACTAGGAGCTGTGATGTCTCAAATCACCCTTCGTGCAAAAAAAAGACACCCAGTCATGCTCTTCCAATGGCTTCTCCCCTCCCACCAACTCCCCTCAATCAATCACAGCGCTGCAGCGGGCCAGTGTGATAGGCTGGTAGCCAATGACGGGTAAGATCCCACCTTCCATCTTCCGGGGCGACCTAAGGCAGGCACAGTCATTAGATCTGGCCCAGAAGAGACCTGCAGAATGGCATCATGGGAGTTGGTGATGCAGTCACACCACAAAAGAAACTAGAGACATCAGCCAAGAGGGGCTCTTGCCCTGAGATGATGAGGGGAGGCCATTGTCTAAAATCCCTTTCTAAGCAGCTGATTGGTTCCTGACAGGTCCCCTGTCCTCCAGTGATGGGGCATGCCAAGGAGAAAAGCTCCATGCCCCTCCTCCAGCGCAGTGAGCCAGGAAGTGGAGTGGTGTCACCAGTCAGAGTTCCAGTGGGCCTGCAGCTGCAGAGCCACACTGCCCTTTGGAATGGCAACTGCCTTTGCATCCCCCGTAGCAACACTCTGCTCCCAGCCAATGGCAGCGTGTTGTCATGTTGGCGAGGGAGTGCAAACGGACATGTCAGGGGTGGGGTGGGGAGGGGTGGAAACTGACTTACTTCTGAGCTTAGAGCGCCTCTGTCTGCAAGGCCCAGATGCAACCAGAACCAAAAGCCTCTTATGGCCAGCTCAGTTCCACACACACACACACACACACACACTGACATCTGATTATGAGATTATAACTATTATATAGCGATGGCAGAGTGTGTGCTAGTGAGTAAATTAAGACTAAGATGGTCAAGAAGGGTGGTTGTTGCATGGGACAGCAGGGGTCAACTTTGCCATGGTAATTCACACTTCCAGCTTTGGCTTTCCACAGCCCTGCCTCTGCGACAAGTCAATGATGTTTCTCCACAGATGCCGTCAAGGCTGGACACTGCGTGTGTGTGTGTGTGTGTGTGTGTGTTTTAATCATTTTCTCCCTTTATGTACTCTATGTAGGGTGGTGATGTGTTGAACCGTTTCTTTTCTGTTTCAGGGGAAATTGATCATATGCCAGTTTTGTAGAATGTGTGTTTTTAGAGTATGTGTCTGTGTCATTGTAACTCTGAAGTCCTCGAAAGGAGCATCTTTGGGTGTAAATGTCTCTGTGTGTGTTAACCTGTGTGTGTGTGTGTGTGTTTGAAGTGTCCAGTGTGGATCTGCTGATGCACACATTCAGCTGATTTTAAGGTCCTGGACCTTTGATATCTCACCTACCAGAGGAACACACTCCAGAGTTCACTCATGTGCCCCTCTGCAGTCACAACTGTGTGTGCATATGTATACTCTATAACACACACTCACTTTGTATGTGTGTGTGGGTGGGAGCGCATGTGTGAATGTGTGCTAGTGAGGGCACGCTGCTCTGTTGGCGGCTGTGAGTTTAATGATGTGTGTTCTCCTGCGTGTGTGTGTGGCGACACAGGTGAGTCCCCGGACACAGGTAAGTCCACCTGGGCTCTGGGATGACTGGAATGGGGAAAAGGCATGAAATGTATGTTTGTACGTGTGAGTGAGTGAGTGAAGGAGGGGTAAGATAGAGAAAGGTCTTGGTATGTGTTAGTAGCAGATGGGGGGGCTGAGGCTTTCAAAGAACAAAAGAACATAAATTTTCTACAGTCATGGAGTTTATTGATCACATTATTCAAATATTTATAAGACATCACCGTACTGGAAGCTATTTTAATTTGGCAGGAAGGGAGTGTGAACATGCGTATTTCTGTGTGTGTGTGTGTGTGTGTGTGTGCGCGCGTGTGTGTTCTGTGTGTGTGTGTGCGTGTATGGTTGGGGTATGGTGTGAATGTGTTTATAAGACTGAATGTATTTGTGTGAGACTTTGAGAGTAGTCAGAGATAATGTTTCTCTCCTCTGCTCTCTCCTTGGTACCATGGAAACCACAGTGCCATCCGGGAGCGATTCCCTCGATTACTGAAGCTGGTGAGATTTACTTTATCACTCTTCGTGGCTCTCGATGTCACTTTCACACCATCAAACACAGTTTAGGACTCTCTCCGTCCCACACTAGCACTGTACCTTGCTTGTACTGTACCACTGTATCTTGCTTGGTTCTTAACTTTTTTTGGTCTATTCTGTTTCCCTGTCATTCACTCACTGTAACTTTCACTATTACGCTTTTCCTCGTTTTTTTTTGTTTTGTTTTGTTTTTTTCCCCCTCCATCTCCCTCTCTCTATTTTTCTGATCTTCCCTCCTCTCAAGCAGACTCTGCCATTCCTAGACTCATTCTCATCCTGTCACCCACCCTGGACATGTATTGATTACTATATTGTGTCTGATGTTTGTCTTCACTCAGTTCACAATGTGCTGTACACCCTCCTTTTGTTTATACATAAACATTCACAAACATTCATAAACTAGTCAGTAATTGCATGCTCAAGAACACCATATCCACACACACACGCACACGCAGGCGCAGCCACAGGCGCCCAGCACAGTTGGATGCGTATGGGTGAAGTCAGGAAGCAGTTGTTCAGAAAGTGAGATTAGAAACCACAGCAACATTTTTCCATTCGCTTTTCCCCTCTAGAAGGGAATGGTTTGGTTTTGTTTGCCAGCTTAACGGTTATCTGCGGGGACCTTATCAGCAAGTGGGCTCCGCGCTCTGACTGCGCTGAGTCAACAGCTTTTCTTATTGTATGTGCTTTAACCAGTGGTGGGATGTGGTCGGTCACAGGTTGACATCAGGTGGAAAAATCCAGAATGTTCAAAGTGAGGATGTTGCGTGATGTGAATGGTGATGTGAAGCCTTTGAAGGTTTTCACATGGAAATGCTCTCTTTCACTCTTTCCCCCCACCCCCACCTTAGGACGGGCATGATCTTCCTCCTCCTATTGGGTTTGATGTTGAGGCCCCCACTACCATTCCCCCCAGCAAGGTAGTAGACACTCCAGTCTGTGTTGGCTCATTGTGTCAACACACACACACACACACACGCTCCTTCCATTGAGGTTTCAATGCATTGGTGCTGTAGCTGGCTGTGTATGCTGTCATTGTTACAAATTATTCCCTTCTGTTTTCAACTTCAGGGGAGTTACTTTTGTTCAGATGACATCAAGAGCATCATCTTGCGATTCTTACAACAGTAAGTGTGTGTGTGTGTGTGTGTGTGTGTGTGTGTGTGTGTGTGTGTGTGTGTTGGTGCCAGAACCAGATTTTCAGCAGAATTTAAAACCCTCTCTGTTCTGTCTATAAGTAACCACAGAAAATTTCATGACCACATCAAGTAGAGATGTTTCCTCATGGCAGTTGTGGTTACTCCTTACACTCTAGTTCTTGAGCCTTAAAGGCATTGTAGAACATTCCAGATCAAGCCAGTTAACTTGAGATTTAAAGGTGGCCAATCTATAGAAGTGGAACGGCACGTCCTGTGTGACTGTTCCCACCTCAGTGGCTTGTGCTAGTGTTTGTGTTCCTGCTCTGGGTTGCGGGTGGGATAAGTTGGAGCTTGTTATCCATACTTTGTGCATGGGGGAATGCAGAAACCAGTGGGCTTTTGTCTGATCAGTAGGCGTGTTTGTGATTAGTGCCACACTATGCACTAACAATTATCACTATAACATAAAAAAAGAAATGAAACCGTATCGCATTTTGTTTGTGTACTTAAAGAATGGTCTTTTTTTTGGGGGTGTTGAAACCAAAGTTTTCAACATACATGTGAGGGTTAGAAAGAAGTGTATTTATCATAGTGTGTGTTTGTGTGTGTGCTGTTAGGTACTACAGTGTGTATGACTCAGGAGACAGACAGCCCCTGCTAGATGCTTATCATGATGGTGCCTGCTTCTCCCTCTGCACGCCATTCAGTGCACAGAACCCCACCAGGTACGTACGTACACACACACACACACACACACACACACACACCTGCCATGTGGTAATGTAAACAAGCACGCACACAAAGTCACATTCTCTGACTCTGTCCACCAACTCCCACTCTGCCTGTGTTTTCTTTTCTATTTGTGGATGTCATCCTGTACTCTTATTCATCTGCAATCTCTCCCATTTTCAGGTGTAGTTTGGGGGAGTACCAGAAAGACAGCAGGAATCTCAAGAGGCTCAAAGACCCCTGTAAGTTTTGCATACTTAACTCTCTCTTGACATGTGCACACGTGGGAATCCTTACACAATTTTATGCCTAGACCATGCAGTTAAGACCCAGCAATCCACCCAGAGCCTTGTGGTGAAACTGCATCATGCCTCATCTCCCTCTCTCTTTCTCCCTCTCTTTCTCTCTAGCAACTCGTTTTCGCCTTGTGAAACACACTCGCCTAAACGTGGTGGCATTTCTGAATGAGCTGCCCAAAACTCAGCATGACACGGCGTGCTTTAACGTGGATGTCAACACATACACAGTAAGGCCAACATACAGTATCTGTCCTCACATTGTAACAATCATATTTATGCCTGCCATTCATACTCTGTGCGTGTGTGTGATTTCAGATGACATTATTATCATTCACCGTAAGTGGAGTCTTCAAAGAAGGTATGTTTTGTTTGTATGTTTTCTTTCTTTGTTTTGTTTTCTAAATGAGAGAGATGGTTATACCCCCTTCTTTTGCCTTCATCTCTCTAGTGGACGGTAAATCCAGAGATTCAGTGCGGGCGTTCTCTAGAGTCTTCATTGCCGTTCCTGCTGGGAATTCTGGGTAATTCACTCTCCCTTCTCTGAGTCTCTATGACTTTGTTGTCATGGAGACTTTATCATGCCGAGGTGGCAGCTGGGTCAGATGTTGCCGTCTGTAAACGGTCTTGTGTGCCTATCGGCTCATGACAAATAAACAAGTTAATGAGTTAACATGTTTATGTGATTTAGTCATAGCTCACGCAGACTTGCTGGCATTTAAACTCTTGGTTGTGGTCAACAAGCTAGAACCACTTTATGCTTCAGTTTATAGTCATTGAGATGAAAGAAAAAGACTGCATGGAGATGTGGACAGTAACAGCTTTTTTTTAATTATTAAGATTAAATAAAGTATGGCAGTTTACAAACTACAAATCTGACAAATGATAATACACATATAGTACAAGTATCATAGGATCTCGCATCCTAACATTGGTGGATTTACAGTTATGAAAAAAGTAGTCTGTATAGATAAGGGGAGTTTGCACTAGAATTTGCAATAGAGATTTCTTGTTTGCAATTAACATTTTCAGCTTGGTTAGGTAAATATTATTCTGTAGTGTTTGGTTGTACGATTGAACTTTAAACAATTGAATGGCTCTTTTTTATGTATATGGCACCTCTCTCTCTCTCTCTCAGGTTGTGCATAGTAAATGATGAATTGTTTGTGCGGAATGCCACGACAGAAGAGATTCGGCGGGCGTTTGTAGCTCCTGCCCCTACACCATCAAGCAGTCCGGTGCCCACCCTCTCGGCAGCCCAGCAGGACATGCTCAACACCTTCTCCCTCAAGTCTGGCATGAATCTCGAATGGTCACAGAAGTGAGTTAACCCATTAACACAAGCCTCCTACTTTAACCTTGAATGAACACTGCGTACAAAGAGGTCTCTGCCCTTGAGTGTGTTAAGATTTTGCAGTGGCTGCTCACATAAGTAGTTCTGTGCTGCGTCTGTGTATGCGTGTTCTAAGCATCTCTCTGTGTACCTCTCTCCTCTTAGATGTCTACAGGATAACGAGTGGGACTTTGACAGAGCTGCCCAAATCTTCACACAAATGAAGGTGAATGCACATACAGACATGCACAAACCCTCCGGAATACAGAATTTCTTACATAACGTATACAATCATACTCTGTTAATTAATTTATGTCAATCCTCCTCTAGATCCTGCACACTAATTTTCTTCCACATGCGCACACACCTACCTTACAGACACATATGAGGGCACACAGAGAGCAAGAGAGACATGCTTTAGCAACTCTGTTATCTCACTAAAAATTCAATATAATTTATTCCTTTTGTTTACATAAGAAATATTCCCTTTCTTACAAATTGATGTCTTACCCCCATCAAACTGTTTTAAGATGTATGATAAAAGCTATGTGTAAAAATTGCTATAGAAATAGATCTAGATCTATCTTCTATAGATAAAGAAATTGATTTTTGACTCGCTGTGCCTTTTTTGTGTTGTTGCACAGGCTCAAGGAAAAATCCCAGACGTCGCTTTTGTAAAGTGATGAGGAACCCATTAAATTTAATTGTCATTCAGAGAGCATCAGCTGTTTTGTGTGGAAGATGTTTATTCCAAGACCTTGTTTTATATGGAATTTTGTTTGTTTTTTTAGTTTGTTTTTATGAATATAGGGAAACACTAAAGAATGTCATGGCCAAAACTATCATTGTGTTTCTGTTTTAAATTATTTTGTACAGTGGCTTTTGACAATTAAAAACCATGTTACAGTCCATCTGCTGTGTCTTGGTGTTTTCGTGATCTAAGTGTTTTTGTCCTTGAAATTAATTCACAAGAACTAATGTCCATCTGAACAATGTAGTACTTTGACCTTCCCAAAATGGAGTAAGCTCAACGTCTTGTTCCTGTGCGTCCAACGGCTGTGACGTTGTGACGTAGCTCCACTGGTTCCATCACTTGGCTGGTGTATGAAAACAATAAACAACCTCAGCCACAGGAAAAACGCCAGAGGACTTGTCGCTCTGTTTTCGACCTGAAATTTAACGGGACAGGCGGAAACAAAGACTGTAAAGTCCCATAAAGAAGTATCAGGCTCGTGTCTCTACTGACAAGAAGAATTTGTGCATTTTTTTTGTCACAGGAGAGGAAGTTACGGTTTACCCCCTTCCTTAGCTCCAACGAGCTAGCTACTTGACCCTTTGCTCGTCGTTATCAGCCCACTTTGTTTTGTTTGTTATGCAGTTACCGGAGGGTTTTTCTCTTATACGTTCTCCACCACCTTTTCTCTCCCTTATCCCTACATCTCTGGCCCTATGTCTCGGTGGCTCTTTCCCTGGTCGGGCTCAATAAAGAAACGGGCCTGTCGATACCTTCTACAACATTACCTCGGGCATTACTTACAGGAGCGACTGAGTTTGGACCAGCTTACTCTCGACTTGTACAATGGCAGCGGGGTCATCAAAGAAATCAATCTCGATGTATGGGTAAGTTGCTAGTGTCGTTTGGCAGGCTGTCCGGTAGCCGTTAGCTGGCAAATGAGCAAGGTATCCTAGCTATCCTATCAATATCTGGTTAACGTTAGCTAAGGAACGTAAACTTAGCTCTGTGCTAGGCACCTTCTTTCCAGGAAGATTTCGCAACCTAGGACTCCAAGAGAAGCAGTTTAAGAAGTCACGGTTGTGACATGTTATTTTAGGGTACCGATATGTGTTCACGGCAAAACGATGTCAGCACATCAAATGGCACACTTGGAAGACAGTTATGTGTTTGGGTTGTGATGATTATTGCTGCGGGCTAACTAACGTTAGCCAGCTAGCAGATTGTTTTGCTCACTAGATAACTTTAACCGCCCGAACCCTTTCGAACCAGTCCCAAGCGATATGGGTGTTGTGTCGTTTGTTATTGAATCACTCGATCCGTATTTCTTTCAGAATGTCTTCATCTTTGTCCCCACGTTGGGAACCCTGTCACGCACACGGCCTTGTCCCTTTGTTTATCTTTGCAAACTTGTACTCATGGTGTGAACGCCCTACAGGCGGTGAACGAGTTGTTGGAGTCCCTCGGGGCACCGTTGGAGATTTTGGAAGGCTTTGTCTGCAGCATTGCCGTGACTATACCGTGGGCCGCCCTGGTCACAGACCATTGCATCCTCGAAGTCACCGGTTTACAGATCACATGTCGACCCAAGTACAGAACAGGTGAATACCACTCACCTCTTCTACAGTCATCTGTTGTACAGTAAAGTTGATTGGGGATTGGAACAATGATGTGTGTGTGTTTTCCACACATAGTAATGTAATTTGTTTATGTCACTTACAGTATAAAATCTATGCTAGTGTTTCTGTGGTGGTTCTGTTATAACTTGTGAACTTTGTAACTTTGTGTGTAACACAGGAGGAGGATGGGACTCTCAGGGCTGGTCCTCCTGTATGACATCCAGCATGCAGCTGGCCCAGGAGTGCCTGAAGGACCCGCCAGAGGCGTCCGAAGAACCGCCTGCACCTTTGGAGGGCCTGGAGATGTTTGCACAAACCATAGAGACAGGTGTGTGTGTGTGTAGAGAGAGAGAGACACACAGGGAATAGTAAGGCAGTCCTGAGTTAAAATAAAGGGCTGTTGAGTGTACAACTGGTTTCTGTGTGTTTGGGATTGGCCACTGTCAAAGCATTTGTATTGCTGTGATCTGCTATGACTAATTGAACCAGGGTTGTTTATATGCTATATTGTGTATGTGTTTGTATGTGTTTTTCTGAGTATGATCAAAGATTAGAAACTAGTAATGTACTGTGTGTGTGAGTGTGTCAGAGTGTAGTAGCCCAGCTGCTGTATCTCTTTGACAGACCTCTCTCTAATCCCTTTTGTTATTAATAACCATCCTCTGACACATGCTGGCACCCATGATCACCATAACCCTTTACACACAAGTGTAGACTTGTCTTGTCCCTTTTATACACACTTTTTACCACACACACACCACACAACCACACATACTCCTTTCTTTGCATCTTCTATGTAGCATATCACACATGCTCATAAATGTGTGTGTTTCAATCAGTGTTACGGCGGATCAAAGTTACCTTCCTGGACACTATTGTCCGGATTGAGCACCATGACCTGGACTCTGAGTCTGGGGTTGCCTTAGAGATGAACATCAAACGGTAAGAGAATCTACACACACGCACACACACACACACAAACACTTGCTCTCACTCAGTCTGATTGTGCAGAGTCATCATGACTACACGAGAGGGTGGTCGTTTTCAAACAGTTTACATTAGCTGATGATGACCAGTTCATTACACCAACAAAATCAGAAGCTCTTACAGTAGATAAGTAAAGCATAGGCTTCATAGGGTGCGATTTGCCTGTTGCCTTAACACCGACCAATCACAGGCTCACTTGTTGACCTCAGTTGTTCCAAAGGAAATATCTCAAGTTCAGTGATCCTCCGTTAACCAGCTGTCATCATAGGAGTTCAACCTGCAGAATGCTAAGTGTCTTGACCAAATAAAGGTTATTTCCTTGTTTGTGTAATAGTGTCTTTGGAAGTGCATATAGACTCCTCCTCTATCTGCTAGGGATAACCAATGATTGTGTAGCTGGCAATCTTACTAGAACTGTGTGCAGAAGTGTACAGAAGGCTATACACCAAATGACCTCATACACTGGTACAGATTCTTCAGAGGTGCTGGCTGTCTATGGCACTTAAAAAAGTATTTTCTGTGCAATGAAATATACAGATTTTGTATTGGTTAATTAGATTGTAATTTGCTAGCATTACACACCGTAAGCATATGACAATTTATCGAGTATTTATATTCTGCAAATATACAACTGCAGTCCTACAACTTTGTCTCTGAGATTTAGTTGATATGCAAGACAGACAGTGTGTAACAACCATGTGCAGTAATTAATTATTGACAGTCATGCAGTTTTGTATCCCATAGCTTGATTTCTGCCCCCGTAAGTAGAAATTGAGTCAACTGTGTTGATGCTTGAGAGGAAAAGCTCTGTGTCTGTATCCTGACATGTTTGTCTTGTGTTGTGCTTTTTGTGTTGCCCCATGTGGTGCTGTGTGGTACTGCAGGCTGGACTACTGTGACGAGGCAGTGAGGGACTCCAGTCAAACGGTGCCTGTAGACATCCACCAGCCACCTGCCTTCTTACACAAGATCCTCCAGCTCAGTGCTGTCCAGCTGTTTTATGAGAAGATGGGAGGACCCCGGGTAACACACACACACACACACACACACACACACACACACACCATTTGTGTAGAGTGGATTTGTATAAGTGTGGATGGCAGAGTAAGTAAAGTCAAGCAATAGTTTCTTAAGTGTATATCTGTGACCCCCAGGAGTTAATTGCTGATGAGGATGATGCAGAAGAGGAAGGAGATGATGGTGAGGAGGAGGAGGAGGAGGAGGATGGTGGTGAGGGTGATGAAGGACCCAAAGCACCTGCTCACCTTCCCAACCAGCCTCTGCTGATCGGCAGCTGCTCTGGCTTCATGGAGACCACAGTCAAGATCAAACAGAACGACATGCTGCCTGGTCCCAAGGTGTGTGTGTGTGTATTTCATGGTGGTGAGCTTATGGAAGCCTGTGGATCTCAAAACAATACTTCTTGTTGCATGTCTCTGAATCCCTCCCCTCTGGCTCTCCCTCCCTCTTTGTCTCTCTCTATCTCTCTGTCTCGCCTTCAACTCTCCCTCCCCCTCTCAGTTGGAATTGGATGGAAAGGTGGGCTGTTTGCACTTGCTACTTAGCCCCGATCAGATCACTCATCTGACCAGCCTGCTTGAGGCCCTTTGCATCGAGACAGGTAGTGCAACCAGCACAACCCAACTCCCTCCACACTGCTTATCATTATAGAATACAGGGATCAAAGTAGCTCTGGGTACAGGTTTAGAGTGATGTTGGATGAATCCTAATGACCTCCCACCAACTCTGAACACCTCAGAGACTTCAATGGCATGCACTAGAGAGTTCTTAAGGCCTTGTTTACACGTATCTAGATATTTTTAGAAACACATATTTTTTTATCCATGTGGGCCTTTTGTTTACTCATAAACTGAGTTTTAGCCACCTCAAACTGCTGTTTTTAAAAACAACTCCAGAGTGCATATATTTCCAAACGCTGGACTCTGTGGATATGTGTGAAAACAATTAGAAAAAGAAACTGATAAAAAATATCTGTTTAAAAATATCTAGACACGTGTAAACAAGGCCTAAGTCAGATCATGCCAATAAGATCTTATCTTGGATGGGTTAGGGCATAGGGAGGAGCTATTGGTCATCAGCCATTGTGATGCACTGCCAGCTTCCCCAGTAGTCAGTTATATGACGTATGATAACACACACTTTAAGATCAGGCTGATAGATATTGGTGACCTGTTTAAAATTGCTGTGATTGATGTGATCCTTAGTGAAATCCACCTCTATGTCTGTAGAGTCTGTGGGGGTGTGTGGGGGTCGTAGTCGTCCGTTGGGATCTGAGGATCTGCGAGTCATAGAGGAAGACCTCAACAAACAACTCAGTGCTGATAACACATTTGAACCTGATGCTGAACCATTCTTCACTGGCCTGGAAAATGGAGGTGTGTATTTGTGTGCGTGTGTGTGCGCCTGCACCTGAGTATGTGTTTATGTGTACCAGGGCCTGTGTGTTGATGAAATGATCATATGTTTTCAAGTGATTTCTGAAGTCTTGTATTGGCGAGAACATGATCCAAATGTATTCATTCTACATTTGCTGGTATGTGTGTATGTATGCATGCATGCTCTTTTGTGTATGTGTATAATTGTGTAAATGTGTGTGTGTGTGTGTGTGCGCGCACACAGAGATGTTCTACTCCATGGGCCCGGGCATGAGTAGCAGTGTGTTATCTGCACGTTCAGGCAGTGAGCTCTCAGACAGCGATATGGAGTCATCTACACACAGTCAACAGAGTTTTACACACCCTCTCTCACCACAGGTCAGTGTGTGTGTGTGTGTGTGTGTGATTTTGTTTGCATTGAATGTGTGTTTTATTGTGACATATTTGTTATAATAATGATAATGATATGATATTTGATATATAATAATGATAATGATATGAAATGGTCAGTCATTCAAACTTGCATTTGTAGCAGA
Source organism: Tenualosa thibaudeaui (assembly GCA_027481765.1). NCBI lineage: Eukaryota > Metazoa > Chordata > Actinopteri > Clupeiformes > Clupeidae > Tenualosa > Tenualosa thibaudeaui. Next base: position 17,020,816 of record JAIFZK010000006.1, on the reverse strand, counting down.
CTTACAAAATATATCTCAAGAGAAACTGCCAGGTCAATCTTCCAGTTGTCACCCATTCACACATTCTAGTAAAACCCACCAAATCAGATCATGCAGTAGTGTATCAGAACCTGGACTAATGTTATCCTGTGTGTGTGTGTGGTGTGTGTGTGGTGTGTGTGTGTGTGTGTTTGTTTCTGTAGGGTATGTTGAACTGTCCCAGACGTTATCCTGTAGCAGGATCCCTATCTTCTGTGCCCCAATTTAACCGGCCACCAGGTACACACACACACACAAACTGGTTTAAAGTAGTGTTACAAGCACTACAGCCCTCTGTGAGTTTGAACAACAGGGCTGGGGTTGGGAGTGCTCCGCACTATCGCTTTATCTGCTCACTCTCTTCTGTAATAGGTCGATCATCAGGTGGCAGCAAAACAGACTCTATGAAGCCAGATGCTTTGCTTCGCTTGACATTGGGCGGCGTCACACTGACACTGCTGGAGCAGAACCCACCCCTTGGGCCGGACGGAGAGTCCTCATTGGCTGCGGTGTCAGAGGTGTTTTTCAAAGAGCTGGCCTTCTTTAGAGACGGCATGTTCAGCGAAAGAGACTTCCATCACCTCCGAGCAGGTTTTAGCAAAGCTTGCCCACATTCACACATAAGGTATGCCCTTGTACATCAGGTGAACACACACACACACTTACAATACACACACAAAGCACCTTTTAGCAGTTCTGCAAAGCCAAGCCACATTTACACATAGAGTATGCACACAACAGGTTTGCGCACTCATATACACACACAGACACACACACATATACACTGCGCACACAAAGCACCATAGAGAGGTTGTTATGCAAAGCCTGCCTACACTTTTACATCAAGCAACAGAACAGGATTTAACCTGCACACATACTCACACAGTCTAAAATATTCACATGTGTCCAGATTGACAAGATGATGATGTTTAGTAATAGTCTGTGTATGAAATTTTGTGTGCGTGTGTGTGTGTGTTAGGCTGACGGGAGCAACCATGCAGATGTCATGTGAGATGCGGAGTTCTGGGCGACACACACGCGCAGTGACCTCTGACCTCTCCTTCAGCAGACTGGAGCTGCTCGAGTGTCTGTGGGAAAGCACAGGACCTCAGTACACAGAGGTAAACACACATGCTAACACATAGACAGAGACAGATAAACAGATTAAAAACAGACAGAAACACACACACGCACACACAGACAGAAACACACACACACACACACACACACACAAACAGGTACAAAAAGACATAAACTCACCCTGCAATGGCTAGAGTTTAGACAGTCTACTGAGCCTACAAAATGCTTTTGATGAATTCACCTACAAAATGCTTTTGATGAATTTGTTTGTACCTGTGTATAATTCAGTGAATATCTACAGTACATATGTGAGTTCTTGTATGTATAATGATTGTGTGTGCACACATGTGTTTGGGAGACCAGAAGTATCAAAGCAAGTGTGTAACTGTGTGTGTGTTTGCATGTGTGTGTAACTGTGTGTGTGTGTGTGTGTTTGTGTAACTGTGTGTGTGTGTGTGTTGTCTTGGCAGCTTATCCAGTTCCAGACGGCTGGCCTCTTCACTGTGGGAGCCGCGGCACGCCCCTGTGCTCAGATACATCACAGTATCTCAGAGAGGAACACACGCAAGGTAACACACACACATGCACACACACACATACACATGTATGAGTTGTGTCAATATCCATATATACATGTTTACATTTTTGTCACAAGAGGTTAAACATTGTGTGTTTTTTCTTTGTTGTTTTTTCATTTGTGTATGTGTGCATGTAGGGAGCAAAGCAGCGTGTGTTGCGCAGAGAGAGTGTGTTGCGAATAGAGCTTGGGGAACTGACCGCTGAGTTGGATCTTGACATTATTGGCCGTCTGGATAGTCTCAGCCAATCGCTGAGCTCCACCCCTGATTCCCGTGATTCCCCCACAAAAACACAGGTGAGTGTAAAACAAACAACGACCACTACCTTGACCTCTCAGTTCCACACAAAATATCACATACTCCTGTCTCTATGCATAATGTCCCATCAGACAATGAAAGTGCAGTGGTTGATTTTTAATGGTCTGGGGAGCAATCTCTACTGCAGAATAATATATAAATACTGACAAAATTTTTACTTTCTGTTTTCTCCCTCTGTCTGTCTGTTTGTCCGTCTGTCTATCTGTGTAGACTCAGTGTATAGAGCAGCACTCGTCCCTCTCTCTTCTCTCTCCTCACGCCGTCCTCAAGCTCCGCTTCCCTATCCCCGACCTTCGACCTCCGGAGGAGCGGCGACCTGTGAGCCAGCGGGCCTTGAGGAGCGAGATCCTAAAGATGGAGGTGTCACAGCTGGAAATCCGAACCCAGTCAGGCCCGTCTGATGTCTCTGCAGACACACACAAGCACTCGCACGCTAATGCACACGCAGACACACACACTCTGCCTGATTCCAACTCCCAAACGGAACTCAACCTCAGCACCCTGTTTGAAGCCACCTTCAGTGACCTGCACGGTATGTGTGTGTGTTTATAGATTCAGAAGGCTGACTTTATAGTCATATTAAATGTAGTATTGAAATAGTTCTCTTCTTTTTTCTCTCTCTCTCTTTCTCTCTTTCTCTCTGCTCTTTGTTGTGGTTGACCTGTCTGTACTTCTTTGTCTCAGGTGTATATGAGGGATGGGAAGGTGGATCTTTCCCCTGCATTCGTGTCCAGAAGGGCCCAGACCAACAGAATTCTGATGCCATCCCCAGGTGTGTGTGTGTGTGTGTGTGTGTGTGAATGTGAAAAGAGTATGAAATAGAGTACTTTTAGGTTAAACAGTAATAGAATGTGAAGAAACAATCATATTGGCATACCTGCCATACCAAGCATGCCTCAGCACTGTGTTGTCCAGATATCTTCTGAAGTAAGCATGCAAATCAACTAGCGCTGGGCCAGCTTTACTTTAATATTGCATTCTACCATGTATAACTTCTGTATCAAAAACTATAGTACAATACTACTGCAAATCATGCAAATGAAGATGATTAGAAACCAAAGTATTTCATGAACCTCCAAATAGCAGCTTGAAGGTATCTAAAACTTACTGAAGATAACCTCTCCCTTTGTCTCTCTCCATCCATTTCTTTTTTCCATCCCTTTCTGTCCCTCTGTAGGATCTCTGTGCGTGTGAGGGGGAACGTCAGCACTGAGGCCATGGTGGGTGGGGTTCTTCGGGATCTGGGCTTGGGTTCCATGTCTCTGGAGAACCCGTGCGAGATGCGCGAGAAGAACAGCTCACCTTTCTCTTCTAACCGCACTATGTTTGAGACGGAGGAGGTACCTGCAACACGCTGGCACACACACACACACACACACACAGTTAAACGTAATAACCCCAATCCACACAAGTACATTCAAGACCCTTTCAGAAACAAAATGTTTCAAGCTTCCCCAGTGTTTGGTTTCAGTCCAGTGTTTAAAAGCCTTTATTTTAATGGTTTGGTCACACGAACCTTTAAAAACTCATTTCACAACACAATGCGTTCATCAATCAAGCCTTCATCAAGCAGTCAAACATTTTGTGCTAGCAGTCATAGTCACACCCCATCAGTGCTGTGCAAGGCTAAGTGCAAGTATTTGTCACAGCACCATCCTGGAAATAAACTACTTGTTAGCATGTGTATTTCATTTCACCACCTGATCTTGGATCTGCTGTTTTCTTTCTTTCTGACATAATCCCTCTCCAACTCCCTTTCTGTCAGATGGTGATCCCAGCAGACCCAGAGGAGATGCGTGTGTTCCAGGAGCAGTGTGTGTCGGAAAGCATGTGTGTGGTGGACATCATTCTGCCCACTGCCTATATCCTGTTGCCCAGCAAGGAGGCCTTCAACAGCATTTACAACAGGTAGCCATTAAACCTTCCCCTGGATGTCATTACACACCCATAAGAAGGGGTCTGTAGATATATAGTTTACATTAAAAAGTCCTAGCTGATTGCTTTTGAAGCATTTGCTGTTGGTTGCACTTGCCTGCTCTACATTGGTGATGATAATAAACGCCTGGGTTCATTCAGGCAATTTTTTTGCCACCATAATCTCATTAGGTAAAGACATAGTTATTCCCACTGCCTACATTTGTAATCACAGATCAGAAATTATATGGAAAAGGAAAAGTAATTTCAACTTAACAGAGTAGAAATGTGATGATTATTTCAGGGATCTATATGGGTGACTTTGATTCAGCGTGTTCTAAACAGTAACTTGGTGGGGGGAGGGGGGGGGAGCTCTGTGAGGCTGTCTGCCAGATCTCAAAAGGCCATGCACTAGGAATAGATGGCTTGCTCACAAAGTTCACTTCTATCAGTATTTTTGGGCTGCTTTGAAACATTGGGTGCCACTATCATTAATAAATGCAGACTGTACATTCCTTTGTCAAACTTAGAGTGATCCACCAAGTGTCTGAGCATGTGGATGATGTGACTGTTTTGATATGTCTGTCCGTGCTCTGCATCACTTGCGTTGTCTGAGAGCAAGGCATTGCCTTGTCATCCGTCAGGGGTGATGGGGGTGAAGGGGTTGGTATTGGGCCAGGGGTTAGGGTAGGGTCAACTCACCTTCCAGAGGGAGCGAAGAGTCTTGGGAGTATTTCTGGATACTGAGGATTACAGACGCAGAAGGCGTGCTGGCAGAGGTGTCTGCCAAGATGTCTGCATGGTGATGGCTATTATCGGAGCGATCCCACAAGCACAGGGATCTGGTTACGAATAAACTGGCTGTGTCCATGCTGTGGCGTAACTGATACAAAGACCTTGTCGCTCGGCACTGCGTCTGCAATTACAGACGAAAAGAGGACACTGGGTTGATAAAGGAGTGTTTAACCTCTCCCTATCACTCTCTGTCTGTTTCCATCTCTCTCTCTCTCTCTCTCTCTCTCTCTCTTTCTCATTTCCCTCTTAACATAGGAGCATCTCTCTCACACAGTTGTTAATGATGTGTTGACATGGGAGCATCTCTCTTGCATGCTTGTGGGAGTTATCATGGGGAGTTTGCATGTGTCAAACAGGGGAATTTTCCATGCGTGTATTTGTAATTTCTCCTTGATCTGAGGAGGGAGACGTGGATGTGGATTTGTAATGGATGTTCCAATAATGTTTGGTTAGAATGGAGCTGGATTGAGATGTTTTAGCTGGACATGTCTTAAACCCTTTTTCAATTGTCTAGGCAGTACGGAGAGGGAAATAAATTTTCAGAATATTCTATACACAACCATTGACTGACAACTTTGCAATGTTTATGAAGTTTAATGGTGTTTGTTGGAGCAGTTTGCAAGTTTTCAACAGTAGTTCAGAATGAGTGTTTTAAACCTGTCTCACCCCCACCCCCAACCCCCTCCCAGGATTAATAATGACTTGTTGATGTGGGAGCCCCCTGCAGCGCCCCCTGCTGACCCAGAGCAGCCCCGCATCTCCACTCACCGCTCATCTCGGGACGATGAGTTCCAGCTCTGCAAATCAGCTTTCCGACTCGGTTAGTCAGACTCGGCCACACCATGTCAGCCGGTCACATCAACACACACACACACACACACACACACACACACCTGTTGTACAACAAACAAACCTGCCCTGCTGTACAAACTCGCTATGTGCTGTCGGTAGGAAGAACGAGAGAATTTGGTACAATGTGTACAGTGAATAGCGAACCTGCAGCTTACGCAAACTGAACAGGGCTATGGGAGACATAACTGACAGAGAGCTTATTGTAGGGCTGGGAAAAATTAATCGTCATAACCAAAGCCATAACCATTAATTGACAATGATCAAGCACATGACTACTAATCATTGCTTATTATTACAGGGAAAGCACACTACCACATGTGTTGTCATGTGATTCTGCACAGTGTAGTCGATTAAAGATGTTTTTGATTTGAAGTTCTATCGCCCAGCCATAATCGTGATAAAAATCAATATCATTCAAAATATATTGTGATCAAACTATTACCAGATCAGGCTTTATGTATCCAGTCACATGTCAACTGTGCCTCAATCTACTGTGTGGCGTCACACATAATTAATCACATACATGATGTGTAAATACATTAATCATGCACATGATCTTGTTTATTAATATTGGACTCTCTCGTCTAGTTTTTTACAACTATGTTGGGATTTGTCTTTCTGTAGATTCTGACTCAGAGGAGGAGGAACAGTTCTACTCTGCCAATGAATCAGCACGTCGGAAAAAGTCATTACCCTCCCCAGATCATGCTCTTAGTGTGCTGTGCCTCACTGTGCTAATAGGGAAGGGGCGTGTTCAGGCCATGACGGACAGTAAGGTGAGCCAATCTGCTTTTCCTGTCTCCACTCTGCAATGTAGATGACACATGTTTCTAGAAAACATGCAGACTTTGTTCTTGGAAATGTATGTGAAGGAGTGTTCTGAGTATCTCTTCAGTCTTAAAAAAATATTTCATATTTCAGTATGGTGGAGGATTTGGATGAGGGAAATATGAATTTTCTGAGTAAACTGAACTGTGAGTCTGTTTTTCTCATGCCTTGTGTCATTCTCAAATCTTGCCATCAGAACGAAGGCGGACGCAAGGTGGAAGAGAACCATGGAGAGTTCATCCTGGACGTGGGGGGAGGGAAGATGTTCAGCGTGACACAGCATCAGAACAATCCCCATCTGAACTTCCTTACAATAGAGAGCAGGAAGGTTGAGCTACACCATAGAGGTGAGGTCCAAGGTTAAGCCTCTGGAGGCTTAGTCATGGCAACTCAGGGTTTTGAAAAAAATAACCTTATGATTTTGCTAGTTTAAGTTTTCCACATTTAAAATACTCTATCTCTCTCTCTCTCTCTCTCTCTCTCTCTCTCTTTCTCTCTCTCTCTCTCTTTCTCTCTATGTAGCTGTTGTGCCTGACTCCCCCCTCCCTGCACGGTTGGAGATGCCCAGGTTCACAGCCCCCCAGCATTTGGACCCTACCATCTGCCCAACAGAGGTGGGGGTGAGCAGTGTTGGTGGGCGGGAGACTGACGTGCAAATGTTGTCTACTGCCATCAAGATCACACTGGACCCACAGAGAAATGTGAAGGTCAGAATTCAGGCATTGCCTGTGTATTGCATATGTCAAGGGAGGGGTTTACAAATATGAATGCATTGTGTGGTTTCTGTCTTTACCGTATTTAAATCTGTGTTTGACTGTTCTGCGTGTTATGTTTATTTTCACTTGGCATGGCAAAAGTTTAGATCATCATCATGGCCAGATGCAACGTCTGTCTTGTGTGTATTTGTTTGGGTTGTGTGTTACTCACAAATGGTTGCAGCTGATGTAACCCAGTCTGACTTAATATTTTGCCTTCTTCTTTCAGGAGTTCCTGGTTGCTTTGCGTCTCCATGGTGCTACATTACGACATTACATGGCACTGACCAATCACAGCTGGCATGAGCAGGTAACAGCTTGGGCTGGATGTGGGGTGTTTTGCTGAAACACTTAAAGTTTGAGCTGACAGATCTGGTCTACAGCGACTAAATCGGCTAATGACAAACATCTTTGTATGTTGATCAGCTGGTAGATTTCCTGGATGTGGTGGATGATGACATTTTGGGATACACTGCCCCTGCTGTAATCACGGTCCTACATACACACCTGGCCACTTGTGCAGTGGACTACAGGTAACACACACACTCACTCAAACATGTCTGCCCAGACATCACACACACAAACCACTGGTATTAATATGTGCTACTATATCCTCTCTCTGTTCTTTAATCTCCATAGAGTGTCACAGTTAATGTTAAAACACATAATGTTTATTTTCCTCGTTATCTAAAGTCTCACCTCAACTCTTTGTCTGTCCCAGGCCCCTCTATCTTCCCCTGAGGGTGCTGTTTACGGCCGAGTCCTTCTCCTTGTCCAGCAACATCATTGTGGACACGGCTACTTTCCATCTCAGGTAACTGTGGAAGCTTTCTAGATGTAAAATGTTAGGCGCTCACCTAGGCTACCTTTCTTTGCTGTTTTTATTTGTGTGCGCAGCAATGGTTTTTATATTGTGAATTTTGTGGTGTGTGTTTATTCTTGGTAGGTTTATCCTGGATGATTCTGCCCTCTACCTCTCTGACAAATGTGAGAGTGACACTGTGGATCTGAGGAGAGGTAAGACCAACAGACCGGCACTGTGTCAACATTTACTATTGCTCATGTTCTGGTTCCTGTTTATGTATGTATCCAAGTACGAACGGGATTGTTGGTCTTTGTGGAAATATTCGTGCTAAATAATAACCTTTTAACCATTTGCTCCGTCATAGATTATGTCTGTGTGTTGGACATTGATCTCTTGGAGTTGGGAATCACAACCTGGAAAGGCAGCAAGTCTGGAAAACTGGTAAGTAGAGAAAACAACTCAAACACACATCTCTCTCACACACACAGGTCCTGAGAAATTAAACCTAGGGATGATTGTTTTCTTATTAATGTGGTATATCAAACAGAGTATTGGGATACACCTGTAAGAAATCAGTGTAGAGTTAAGGAAAAATCACAGAGGAATAATCCTCCTTGTTGTAATATGTGTTTGCGTGTGTATGTGTGTCTCTCTGTCTGTTTAGACCCAGCCCTTGTTTGAGCTGCGCTGTTCCAATAATGTGGTGCACCTGCACACCTGTGCGGACTCCTGTGCCGCTCTGGTCAACCTGCTGCAGTACCTGGTCGCCCAGGGCGATCTGCATCCCCCTCCCAAACACACCTCCCCTACAGAGATTGCAGGACAGAAGCTTCCGGTAAGACATGCAAGATGAAATGAGGAAATGAAACGAGATTGTGTTGGATTGTAAACATGAGCATAAGTATGATTAGGAAAAAGATTAGATGAAATTTTGAAATATAAACACGAGAAGCAGAGCCGAGCACTTTATATGTCGGTTTTCTGTTGTTGTTGTTGTTGTTGTTGTTGTTTTCTTGTATGTTAATTTGTTCCTTTATTATTGGCTATTCTTCTGGTGATGACCCTGTGTCCTGTGAAGCTATCAGAAAGTCCTGCCTCCCTTCCGCCATGCCCGCCTGCTGAGACGGCTGAAATCAACCAATACGATCTCACTGATGCTTTGATTGACACGGAGAGGAGCAGAGATGAGAGGCAGGACTCTGGTGAGCTTAACATATTATCAAAAAGAATATTTTCTTATGTTCCAGATTGAATTTGCAAATTAGTTCATCTGTTGACACTGATGTATGAAAGATTATCTACAAATTTCTCATTGGCTGTTTTGTGTAATTGACAGATTCCCCCACCACTGTCCCACGAGCATCTCCAGTCTCTGTGTATCTCTTCCCGGGGGAGGGCCCTAAGCCGTCTCCAGTGGTGCTGGAGGGGGACGACATAGAGCTGGATGGAGAGGTGACCACTGCCATGGAAGTGCACGCAGACATGTCATCAGACGTGGGCTCCGAGGGCTCCACTGACAACGATGACTTCTGCATCCTCGAAGCTCCAGGCATGGGCATTCCGGTAAGTGTGCCTGTGTGGCTTATTGTGTGTGTGTGTGTGTGTGTGTGTGTGTGTGTGTGTGTTTACAGGTAGGTGTATGTGTGTGTTTGTGGCAACTGATTGTCTTGATGTAGCATCACTGCATGTCCTCTCACCTCTTTCTCGCCCGCTCTCTTATTTCTTTACTTTCTTTTCATCACATTCTTTTTCTCTCATTTTCTTTTTCCACACTCTATCTCACCCCATCCTTCCCCATCATTTCCTCTCTGCCCCTGTAGCCTCGTGATGGTGAGCCTGTAGTGACGGTGCTGAATCCTGGTCCAGTCCGCGTGAAGGAGGGCCATTTCTCTCGGCCCCGGGGCAGTGCGGATCTGCTGCGAGCCCCGTCCCGCTTCCCCGTGCCCCAGACACGGCTGGTGCTGAAGGAGATCTCTGTGGTCTGGCACCTGTACGGGGGCAAGGACTTTGGGGGCAGGCCTCCACCACCTCACACCCACCAACAGGCTCAGAGGTACACACCTGTACGCACACACCAGCATAGTTTAGAGAACACACACACAAGCACAATCAAGAGAACACGCACATCAGCAAAGCCACACACTATACACACACACACACAGACACGCACAATCACAATCAAGAAAACACACACATATCCTGAAAGCACTGGGTAAAGCATATGTAAAACACAATACAGACAAATACACAGTAATCTATGCAGGCTTAGACCTGGTGTTAAGACACACACTGAGCTGTGTGGTGTTGCATGAGGTGCTGTATGGATGTGTAATTGTCCTGCCTTCTAGGGGTCGCTCTGCTCCAGCTGGCGCTCGAGGGTCTCCCTCACGCTCAGTGGCCTCCTCCCGTCCCCAGAACTCCTGGCGCTGGCTTGGAGGCAGTGGCCGCCAACACACACTGCTCATGGAGATCCAGCTCACCAAGGTAATGTGTGTTTCTGTGTGTGTGTGTGTGTGGGTGTGTGTGTGTGTGTGTGTGTGAAAAGAGAAAATTCTTGTCTCTGGATCTCTAATAAAAGTGTAAGTGTATAGTAATTGTAGTACCTGAACTTGTAACTTTGAGTAGATGAGACACATGAGCTCATCTCTGTGTGTGTGTGTGTGTGTGTGTGCGCCCGCACAGGTTAGCTTCCAACATGAGTCATATGCGGTGACACCCGCTCCGGCAGCCCCAGGGGGAGAGGAGGGCGTGTGTGTGAGTGTCGGCGAGCAGCCGGTGTCTCGGCAGGTGTTCATCGTGCAGGAGCTGGAGGTGCGCGACCGTCTGGCATCCTCTCAGATCAACAAGTTCCTCTACCTGTACACCAGTGAGAGCATGCCGCGGAGAGCCCATTCCAACATGGTGAATACACCTACTCACACACACACACACACACACACACACACACGTGCAATGTGAACCTCACTGACCTTCTCTGTGTGACCAAAGAAATGTTTTTTGCTGTTGGCATATATGGTACTTAGTGTTTACATTCACACACTCACTCATAGTGTGTTTGTGTTTGTGTTTGTGTGTATGTGTTTTCTAGCTGACTGTGAAAGCGCTGCAGTTGTGTCCGGAGTCAGGACTGGGAGGCCCAGAGTGCTGCCTTAGGGTCAGCCTGCTGCCATTGAGACTCAACATAGACCAGGTACATACACACACACACACTACACACTCCTGGTGACCCTGGTGTGATTTCTTTTGCATGTTTTTTGGTCTGTGTGCTTTTACTCACTGAGAGTTGTGTTTCCTTCATTTCCCAGGATGCCTTGTTCTTCCTAAAGGACTTCTTCAGCAACATGGCATCTGGAGTGAACCCCTACATGCCTGTTGACCTGGCAGCTGAAGGTAGGAGAGACACCTTGCTTCTCCACGCCAATCTCCCTGTGCCTTGTTGTCCGTCTATCTCTCCTCCTGTCTGTCTGTATTTGTCTACCTGTCTGTCCTGCTGCCTGCTTGCATCCATCCATTCTTCATTTTCCTTCTTTTCGTGTGTAACTTGTGTGTCTCTCCTTAGTGAAACCAGACGCCACCCAGAAGCAGCCTGAGGATGCAGAGCCTGTTGCTGGGCTGGGCCCTGACCTCACTGCATCCGTGGAAACGACCTTCAGCGAGCAGAGCTCCTCCTCAGCAGGCTCTTCCTCTTCCTCCACTGAGCAGCCAATCTACTTCCGGTAAAAACAAAAAAATAGGCTAATACTAAAACACCTTTTTGACCTCAAGTCAAAACCAGGTTACATAAAACCAGTTAAAACCAGACTACACGAAACCAGTCAAAACCAGTCTACATACAAAGGGAGACCTTAGAAAAGATGAAAATTCTCTCACCCTCTCTCTCCATATCTTGTATTGCATTGCCTTTGTTTCTCTCCCTCACTCCCCTCCTCCCCTGTTCTGTCCATCATGTCCTCAGGGAGTTCCGCTTCACCTCAGAGGTGCCCATCTGGCTGGACTACCATGGCAAGCATGTGGTCATTGAGCAGGTGAGTGGACTGATATGAGAATAGAAGCAAAATGTGCTTCAGTGCGTAGGAGCTGGGAAATTAGAATGTGAATCCAGTCCTGTTTGTTTTTTGTTTATTTGTTGTTGTTTTTTCTATCTGTATTATCCTCACTCTTTACCTGCCATCTACATTGATGCGTGATGCAAGATGCGTGTACCATAGTTCCTGTTTTTGTTTGTAGAGAGTCAACAGAATCCAAGAGCGGAGAGTACTGTTGCCTCATGTTGATGATGTCACATCTCATTGTTTTGATGTCACCGTGCAGGGTACCTTTGCGGGCATCCTGATCGGACTGGCCCAGCTAAACTGCTCCGAACTGAAACTGAAGAGACTCTGCTGCCGACATGGGCAAGTGTTCTACCTCTTTATCCCACCTTTATTTGTCTGATCAGTCTCTTTGGGTACTTAACCCACTGCATCTTTCGCCTTTTAGCCTCCTGTTTACAAATCACTCTCACACTCTCATTTTGTGTAAAGATCCTAGTAGGTGTGGCCACTCAGATTTACTTTAATGCTATCTAATGATCATTCATACACACACAGGATTAAAGCTCATATTTGTGTGTGCAATTTGTTGTTTTCAGTTTGTTGGGAGTAGATAAGGTGATCCAATACGCTGTGAATGAGTGGCTGACTGACATCAGGAAGAACCAGCTGCCAGGAATTCTGGGTGGTGTAGGCCCCATGCACTCTGTAGTGCAACTATGTGAGTAGCTGTGATTGAGCTCCAGCTTAGGGACAAATGATGTGAGCTGTGTTAGGCTGTAAGTTGTATTGCACTGTGATGTACTTCCTGTTTTCTGTGTTGTTGCTCTCCCCAGTTCATGGAGTGAGGGATCTCTTCTGGATGCCCATAGAGCAGTACCGGCGGGATGGCCGCATTATCCGCGGCCTCCAGAGGGGGGCAGCATCGTTCGGCACATCGACTGCTGCAGCAGCCTTGGAGCTCAGCAATCGCCTGGTGCAGGCCATTCAGGTCAGTATGCATTCCCATGTGTGCACACACACAAACGCATACATACACACAAACACACACATGCACGCATACACATTCATATGCATACACAACACTGAATAACACTGTCAAGTTCACTCACTCGCTCAAGCAAACATATAAACTGCTTTGTGTACATAATAATGTATATGCAAATGTCAGTGAATAATGTGTTTGTGTGTGTGTGTGTGTGTGTATATGTATATGTATAGGCCACAGCTGAGACTGTTTACGATATCCTGTCCCCGACCCCACCCTTGACACGTTGCATCACGGAAGGACGACCCGCCCCCAGACCTAGACGAACCCCCCAACCTGCTGACCTCAGGGAGGGTGTGGCCAAAGCTTATGACACAGTCAAAGAGGTGGGCATTACTTGCTTCTGTGTGTGGCTATGAGTGCTGCCTGGACCTCCCAGTCATCAACACATGTGGAAATTGAGGGGGGGCCCTTACAGAAGGTCACATACATGCTGATTGCAGTTCATCAGAGCATCCTGAACCTGAAATGGAGAAGAAACATGCATCATTAAATTAAGTGGAAATTTGTCTGTGTATGCACAGGAGTTTGCAAATGTTTTGCGTGTGTGTGTGACGGGGTACCAATGCAATCTGACTGCCATACCAATGAGTCTGGTTGACACTCAAGCTGTAGGTTTTAGTAGCGCAGAGATCTGGTGGGATGACTGCTCTCTCACTTCTAAACAGTGTTGGAATTAAATGGGCTGGCAATATTTTTGCCAAATTACCTGCAAATGCTTGTTTACCCTTCATCTATTTAAAGTGTGACTTTTGTGTGTGTGTGTCTCTGTCTCTGTCTGTTTGTGTTCTAGGGTGTGATCGATACGGCACAGACGCTGTGTGTTGTGGCGTCTCGAGGGCACGAGCAGAAAGGCTTGCCTGGGGCAGTGGGCGGAGTCCTGCGGCAGATCCCACCCACCGTAGTGCGGCCTCTGATTGTGGCATCAGAGGCCACATCCAACCTGCTAGGAGGCATGCGGAACCAAATCAAACCGGACGCGCGCAAGGAGGACTTCTTAAAGTGGCGCACAGAGGAAGGACAAGAGTGAGGGAGAGCAAGAGGGGAGAGAGGTGGCATATGGATGGACATAACATGGATGAAGTCTGGTGTTACTGTAAAGGAGTGTGTGTGTGTGTGTGTGTGTGTGTGTGTGGTCTCAGATGAAGTAAATGATTTTGTTTGTCAACAGAAGAGCATCATGAAAGCTGCATGTATGCTTGTGTGTGTGTGTGTGTTGGTTTCCGTTTGTTGTGTGTCTGCATATGGTTGTGTGTTAGGTACAAGAGGAGTCTGTATCAATGCAAAAACAAACTTGCAAAGACAAACCACTATGGTGTGAATGAGAGCCAGTATTCTTTGAAAGCTTCCATATGTGTAGAAGATGTCACACATACACACACACATAGACACACTGTCTTGCTCTCTTGTCTTTGTGATTTTAATATTGGAGCATTTGACTGACCTGACTGACACCAGAGATTTGGTGTATTACATGTGTGTTTGTCTGTACCTCTTGATTTAGTGTGTGTGTGTGTGTGTGTGTGTATAAAGAGCCACTGTTGCAGTGGCCTTTCCGTAGAATATAATGCCAGTGTGTGTCTGTCATCTCCTCTCCAACGTTGCCGATTTTGTGTGCCATAATTGTGTGTTTGCGTGTATCTACCTAGCTGCCGGCTCATCTTGTGCCGAGTATTTTTATTAAAGCTTCATATGAGAGGCAATGTTCAGCACTGGTTACACTAACCCTTGGATGTTCGGATTTAGGACTCCAAACATCACGTCATGACTGACACGCTCCTACTCACCTTCCCGCCAGTTTGCCCACCTGTATGTGTGCCGCTAGTTAGCTTTGTGGTGGCTACATATAGGTTAGCATTCAGCTCCTTCTCAGATAGCAGTGATAGCGGTGATGTATCTCAGAGTAATTTCCTGGATACCTGACTGCTAAGTGCGGGTCAGGCATCTCCTTCAAGGTCTGCTGAACACCTGATGCTTCCTCTCTAACACGACAATGTGTCTATTCACAAAAACACTTTAATATAATCTCTGCTGCTCATCCAGTACTGGTCTACAAAGTGTGCTTCTGAGCACTGTTGTCCAACCAATCTGTGACATTCAGGCTTCTAGATGTCTGCATCTTCTCCATGTGTGTGACTCATCTGATTAGCATCCTCGACTTGGCTGCTATAAATGTAACCTCCTTTTCCATGTCTACTTACGCATTTGGTTAGCATCTCCCCTCAAGTGGGCTACACATCTTTTTAGAGTGTTAGCCACGTCTGCTAAACATCTGTTTGGTGCATTTCACATGTGACCTACGTATGCATTTGCTTCTGCTAAGTTTGCTTGCATAGCAACTGAGTCTAGACTATAGCCAGACTTGGGCCACATCCGTCCTAGTATCTACGCCACCCCGACCACCACCACCCCCCCTTCCACGCTGGCCCCCACTGGCTCTCGGACTCAATTGCCTTGCCTTCCTGCTTTTGTTTTTCATTCTTTTTTGTTTTTTTTTTGTTTATTTTGATTTTTATTTTTTTTGGCCCTTTTGTCTTTTATTTTGTAATTATGACTTAACTTGTGTTGGTAACTTTAGTAATCATTTTCCTGTATCTCCTTACTCCATATGGGTGTGACTGTACCTTTGTGTGGAGGTCTACAGGCGTTTTTACTTTTTTTCTGAGTTGATGTTTTACATTTTTATCTTAATATGTGTAAGGGAAGTATGTTTGTGTATGTGTGTGTGAGTGAGTTGGTTGAGCATGTTTGCATGGTCGAGTGTTGAGCAGGGTGTGTGCGCGTGTGCGTGTCTGTCACTCGTCCGTGTGTTTTGTGTAAGTATTACTCTTATCAGAGGCTGTAAGAATGACCTGTACAATACCAAGACAATGTGTAAACAAAACTTAATACAAAAAATAAAACATGTACATTATTAAAAGATATCATTTGGGAAGTATTTGTAAATTCTAGTTGTTAGTGTGTTACATCTAGCAATGTTAAACCTTACAATACTTAGTTTTTATGCCTTTCACTACACGTTTCGCTAAGGGAGGGGACGTTTTTTAATGACAGAATAAAAAAAAAGTGTTAGGAAACCAGTTAATATATAGCCAATTTCCACATGACTTCAAACAACCAGGAGGAAAAATACAATATAATTTATTGAAACTAAATCAAAGAGGTGTTTGTGTAAACAATATAACAAATATACAGACGACATCACATTCTGACCCAGAGGGCAATCATGTGCAAAGTCCCCAGGCGTCACCAAACACAGGAACCAATCATGCACAAGAATAGAACAAGGAATGTCCAGTCAGGTCCCGTGAGGGTGTGACCAGGTAGGTCAGACTGAGTGTGAGAGGCAGAAGAGTGCGTGTCCATGTGTGAGAGACGTTGCTTTCGAGTGATTTCTGATTGTTAGAGTGGTGTGTGATTGTGTGTGTCCCGTTAAGGCCAGAGGATGAACGCTAGAGAGAAGAACAAAAAGAGGAATAAAAACTAAAGAGAAAAGAAATGGAGAAAAGGGAGGAGAGGAGAAGAGATGGTGTCATTATATGGTACAAATGATCGACATGTATTCATACACACACACACACACAACACCTCATCACATAGCACTACACATCCACACACACAGATATGCATTGACATGACCTACCTACAGACACACACACACACACTTGCACCCAAGTAAATGTCACATAAAGAGACAATATATTGAAATGTGTACCAGTGGTTGTGTTTGACTTTGTCTACAGGCTTAAACTGCCATCTAAAAGAACTGTATTCTACTGCAACTTGAAATAGTGATCATGGACTTTGGCCCTATGCAGAGTTCCATTGTCAAGTTCCAGCTTGCATTGTTTCAAGTCAGCCAGTCAGCCTAAACTAAACTAAAATCTAAACAGTTGCATATTCACATTTTTAATACAGTCTATAATTTACACACACTTATAAGTACAGTACAGCCATATATGGTCTGACAAACACTCTGACCTAGTCCCTGCCACATACCTTCTCCTCGATTTCTTTGATTTGTCTTCTCTGCAGATCAATCTTATCCTCCAGTTCTCTGATTCGCTGCAGGGGAGGGAGGGGCGGGGGGTTAACACTGCTCTCAGAATACAATTGAAGTCAAATAATACAATAAGAGTCTCAAGAATCACCTCATTCAGATTTCTTAGACATACTGTAACACAGTTAAAGCAGTTTTGTTTGGTGCTGAAGATGACAAAACACACAAAACACCAGAGCTGATTGCGATGGTTTCATCTGTTGCAAGACTGTGGCTTAGACACACACACACACATACCTGCTGTCACATCACAGCAGTCATTGATCTAAAGTCATTTACTCACACACACACACTTGTGAAGACCAAAGTAGTCCTTGATCTAAAATGTAGCTGTTTGATGCTGTGCATGCACACACACACACACACACCTGCTGTGCTGACTGCAGTAGTTCCATACGCTGCTGTAGAATGACACTGTCAGCCTGTCTGCTTTGTCGAAGGATTTGCCTCCGCACCGCCTCCATCGCCTCTGCAAGCTCTGCCCTCTGCCTGTCATTCAAAGTCTCGCCCAATCGGCTGTCAGGGTTCTGTTGCAGCATAGCATACAGTGTGGCCTCCAACTCCCGCACCCGCTGGGCAAGGAACAAACACACACACAAACACACACACACACACACACACACACACTCACATTATACAGTCATTGGCAAAAACACCTATGCGTGAACACAGGACGCAGGACATTTCATTGGAACCTTACCATATGGGCATGGTCTAACGCCTGCTTCCTGTAGTCCAGCTCCTCCTCCAGGAATCCTTTCTGCTTGCTGAACAGCTCCTGCACATAACACCATTAAAATGTCACAATGGCCTAGGCTGCAGTAAAATAGTCAAATAAACTCCTATGTCTTTCCCTGACAATTTTTCCCAAACCTCATGATAACAAGGAAAGATGTCACATTGACTTCATAAGGAATCTGGCAGTGCGTGTTATTTTGCAATGGCAAGCAAAAATTGTGTGATGGCAATTTCTCTTGTCCTTTCTGAAAGGACAGTCCACTGTACTTGGTGCTAAAGGAGACAGAAAGAAAGCACTGAAGCCACTTTCCCGAGCGTTATACAAGTGTTTCTGGTGCAGAGAGATTAGATACACAACATCTGCCTGCCAGTCAAAACGCTCAGAAATAGTGAAACAAAATGCACAGCCATACAGTGATGGTCTATCCACCAGAATTCTTTAGAGAACCGTCATCATGAAGGCATGACCATGGCCAGATGCAGGGGAATGTGAAGGAATTGATTTGATTTGGTGGTCTGACGAGATGAGAATCTGGTTAGACTATAAGCTCCAATCACTTCCCCAAGTCTGACCTATGAGAAAGAGGACCTGCAACAAAGAGACCCTAACCCAACAGTGTTTGTGTATTCAAGATCAACTCCAAATGAGATTAGCTGTGTGAGGGAGAGGGGGAGGCAGATAACAGCCATTATTGTTAGAATGGGGGTAACAAAGGTGACTCAACTTGGACCATCATGGCCAGACAACTACCGGTAGTGAATTAGCTCTACAGGAAGGAGGTGATCACCTAACCACCACCCTGTCACACCTGAAGCCAGACAAAATTATCAAAGGATATTTTAATTAGCCACCTCATTGTTAACTATTGATGACTCCATGGTATACATGGTAGAGGACCTCAGTTGATCATGGTTCACTCCGACGCTGGTGTTCCCATAGTATCTTTGTATGCTGTGTTACTACCTTTTCTCGGAATAAAGACGGAATTACTGACTTGAGAAATGTCCTGTTTCCTTACACATGCTATGTTAAGACTATATCTCATGAGAGATGCAAATATTGATTACCAGGTGAAGTGAATAGTGAATAGTGCAAGTGATCCAAAATGCAATCATTACAATAGATAATATGTGCAACTATACAAATTGGCATGTGCAAGACAGTGTGATATTACATAAGCCTGCTCATGTCCATCATGGACAAGTACAAAACACAATGCCTGATCAGATATGTGATCATTTGACTCAAATAGGCTACTAAATTATATTGCAATGCTGTCACTGATACTCCAAATGGTGGGGGCAAAAAGGCTGCATTATGCCCACTAGTCAACACAACTGCTCCTCATCATTATGACAAGTTGAAGAGCCTAGGGGGCAAAAGACTTGACAAGGCAGTGTGTGTGTGTGTGTGTGTGTGTGTGTGTGTGTGTGTCACCTTCTCATTCTCCAGATCAACCATCTTCTGAGTAAGAGCTGCCTCTGTGCTGTCTATCTGCTTCAGCCACTAGAGGGAGCAAAAGACATTTGGTAACTGCCCTCAACCCAGTGCCCAGTCTTAAAATAGCTAACCCCAAATGTAATTCTGTGTAACAATCCCTGTCAACAAGTTGTTTATGCATTGTTTGTTTGTCAGTAGTTGAAGAGCCACCTTGCATTAGTGCTTGTGAGTGAGGTGTTAACACAAACAGCGGAGGATGTGACAATGTTATAATGTGTTAAATGGATATTCTGAGGTGTTATAAAATGTGTTATAGTTTATAAATAGTGGATACATGGTGAAAAGATGTTATAAATAGTGCATAAGGGTCTTCTAACAGACATTTCTAAGCAGTAGTGATTACAGGGTGTTTAAGAGGTGAGGAAGTACCTTCTCACAGAGGGAAAGAACAGTGCAGGCCTGAATCACAGTCACCTGCTCCTCATTGCGCAGGTTCTGAAGAGGTCATGCAGACACACAGAGAAAGTGAGATACAGCAGGAATGAAAGGAGAGGTGCTGGCACAATGGTAGAAGGAAAGAGGCAGGCACACTGTTTATTTACACACAAAGTCTGGAATGTACCTACATGTCTACACACAGACACACACACAGACACACACACACACACACACACACAGAGAGAGAGAGAGAGAGAGAGACGCATAGACACTCACATACGTAAATGCATAACCTGCACTCACCCCATTGTCTCCCAAAATGTCCAACTTTTTCACCAGCTCGGGGATGATCACATCCTAAGGTTTACACACACACACAGGATTTCAAGTGACTAGTCGCTAAACTCTTCTTTGTTCTTTATTCTAGATCAGTACAACATTAATTCCAGAAGCATCTGTTCACTTTTGTCAGTGTAACACTGATAAAAGAGGAAGACAAATCGGAGCATGTGGGTATAGCTAGTTCTGTTATGATGCCTTTCACTGGGCTTATCATTACATTAATGTCAACCCAGTTCTACTTCTCGTGCCATTTCTCATAATTATAGTCCTCAGCTCATCCTTGTTGCGTGAGTGTGTTATGCGGTGAATTAATTAATAGCCCTGTTATTTGAGGTCATCGAGTGCTGTCTGTAGAAAAAAGAACCAAAGAACTTGATGCAACATAGACTGAAGGGTGAACTAGCAGCTAACATGAACTGAATGGGGCATAGGAAAATTAAACTGAAAGTGAGTTTCTATGCCCCATTCAGTTAGTGTTAAGATTGGTACACACTGGACAGAATGCAAAATTTGAATGTGAAATTTGGCATCAAATGGAAGGGCTTATATGAAAATGTGTATTTTCTCACCTGCTTTATATTGTGCAAATATTTCATGCGAAAATCTACACTTGGTGTGCATTGACCTTTAGCTGCCTATTTTCTGTTTTTTTCTCCTACCAACAGCATTCACTGACCTTGAAGAACAGGGCTATGGATTGATTCACACGGGATTTCTCCTTTGTGTGATATGTGATATGTGTTTCTGTGGTATGCATTTTTCTGTATTCTGTTCTGAATGTCCTTCTTAAAAGTGTGTGTGTGTGTGTGTGTGTGTGATACCTGTACTCCCTCCTCATGGCAGTGTAGTTGTAGGCTGCTACTGTTCTCCATGGCAGATATTTGGAGGTTAAATGCAGGTGATCGACGCTCTCGCTCCTATTGGTCAAAACACAGTTAACCCTTCCAGTCCCACTCCCACACAAATATGGCAACATTTTTATTGTCCTAAACACGCCCCCTCTGATTGGTGAATGAGTAATTACACAAACTTTCTGCCTGTCCTATTGGTCATTTTAACAACACAAAACTCATCTCCATACTACTATGATCAACAGTGATTTCTGATTAGTCCTTTACCAATTGGACCAGACCCTTGAGATGTTGAGTGTCTTTAAATCAGATGTGACAGTAACAGTAACACCATGTGTTGAATGAGTTACCTTTCAAGATTTTTGGTGAGGTAACATACTTGCATTTATTACCTACTACTTGAGGTGTTTATTTTACATTATTTTTTGATTTCCATATTGTTTGAATGCATGCACATGTGTGTATGTGTGTGTGTGAGAGAGAGAGAGAGAGAGAGAGAAGGTGAGAAACGTCTCAGTCGTGAGAAAAAGGGCAGAATCCACAACATTGCATTTGATGTATAGAGAGGCACTGCGAGTTGGACTGTTGGATGGATCCACAGATGAAACATGAGTGTATGTGAAGTGTTGATGCTGGTTGCTCTCAGAACATGAGATGAGACGTAATAAAAATAGAACAGAATTAAAAACTCAAACCATATGACCCAGTCAAAAGACCAAACTGCAACTGATGAACTGATAAGACACATGCAGGGGATATTAAGCAATTGTGAAAGTGCTGTGTAAGATTGCATAGTGTATTTCATGTAGTCAACAGTAAACTCTCTGTGAAATCTTTGTTTTGATGTTGCATCAAATTTGAGGATTAACATTGTCATGTACAGAGTTGCAGTCTTGATGAGGTGTGTGTATGTGTGTTTCATACCTCTGTCATGCAGGATAACAAGATGCATGCATACACACTCACATACGTGCACACATTCATACATGCATACAAACACACATCTTTGCACACACACATATGCACATACACACACACACACACACACTTCACAAACACAGAGACAATGCATGAATAAATGAAGGGATTGAAATCAAACACATTTTATTCCATCCAAACTCAAATAAAATGTTTGAAACGTCATAAATGTACATCTCAATTTAAAAAAATAATAATTTTAATGACAGACTTAAGGACTGGGTGACAACAGAATATAAACAACAGACACAGAAAGAAGTGCAGATGTGTGTGTGTGTGTGTGTGTGGGGGGGGGGGCTCTCTGTACCTGTGCATGATATACATGCAAGGTTTTATATAGTGTATTCTCTACAGTGTGTCATGTGTATGTGTGTTTGTGTGCATGTGTGTGTACAAGCCTGAGAACACACAAGTGACTGTAGACCAGCTAGGCCCACATTTGCAAAAATAGGACATAAAGTGACAGAATCTCGCTGAGATGTTTGCTAGCTTGTGAGATGAGCCTGTTTCAGTACATCGGGATGCCATCTGTCAGTCTCAGGAGACTGTGGGGACCGTGGAACATGCACACCCAGACAGGGTCTTTTCAAGAAACACTTTAAAACGTTCCAAAAACATTGTAAAAGTTCGACTGTAGTCAGAATAACACAGTAATTGAATTCTGTCTATGTGCATGTAAACACACTGACTGACTGATAGAACAGCAGTGAGTATGGCTGTGACTACAGTAAAGTGCATCTCTGTCTCTGGAGCAGTTCTCCTTTACCTGTGCTAACTGACGTATCCCTCTTGGAGTGCTAATACACAGTGGATAACAGCAAGAAATATAATTTCAGAACTTTTTCCACCTTTAATGTGACCTATAACCTGTACAATACCATTAAAAACAAACAGAAATCTTTCAGGGAGGTGAAGTAAAAATAATTTTGCAAAAAGACATCTGAAATCTGAAAAATGCGTTATGGTGTGATGAAACCAAGGTTGAACTTTTTTGACATCAATTCCAAAAAGGAATATATGGGGCAAAAAGAACACTGCACATCACCTATATAACACCATACCTACAGTGAAGCATGGTGGTGGCAGCATCATGCTTTGGGGCTATTTTTCTTCAGCTGGAACTGGGGCCTTAGTCCTTCTGTTAGAAATCTGAAGATGAAGAGGAACTTCATCTTTCAGCACGACAATGACCAAAAGCACACATCTAAATCAACTAAAGAATGGCTTCACCGGAATAAGATTGAGGTTTTGGAATGGCCCACACCTGAATCCCATTGAACATCTGTGGGGTGATCTGAAGAGGGCTGTGCACAGGAGATGCCCTCACAATCTGTCAGATTTGGAAATTTGGTTTTGCAAAGAAGAGTGGGCAAATATTGCCACATTAAGATGTGCCACGCTGATAGGCTACTACCCAAAAAGACTGAGTGCTGTAATAAAAGATGCTGCAACAAAGTATTAGTTTAAGGGTGTGCATATTTATGCAACCATGTTATTTTAAGTTTTTCAATTATTTTTTTCCCCTTTAAAGGTTTAAGTTTGTTTCTCAATTGCATTGTACAGGTTATAGGTCACATTAAAGGTGGAAAAAGTTGTGGAATTATTTGTCTTGCTGTCATTTTTTTACATCACGAAGACCGCGCATTTGAACAGGGGTGTGTAAACTTTTTATATCCACAGTATATATGTTGCCATATGTTGCCATATCCACATATAATGTTGACATATATGTGCTGTATGCACTTATTCATGTAAGTGTGTATGTGAGTGTGTAGCCTATGTATTATATGTGTGTATATGTATAAGTGTGTATATGTATGAGTGTATGTATGTACGTATGTATGTATGTATGTATGTGTCATCACTATAAGTACTTATGTGTCTGTGCCTGCAGTGTATGTGACTGTATGCTGTATGCATGCATCAAATATATTTGAATGCACATATTCTCACTGAGTGTGTGTGTGTGTGTGTGTGTGTTACTGGATGTAGACGGCATGTTTGGCTTGCCGCTGTGTGTTGCTCCCGCATGTCTGGGGCGGGGCAGATGATGGGGGTGGTTGCTGCGGTAACAGGAAGGAGTCTCTTACTTCCAGCTCCAGGACTCGGAACTCCAGCAACTCATTCTGATCCTGAGAGTCCTGCACCTCCGAACGCAGACGCGTCTCTGTCTGCTCCAGGTGTGTGATCTGAGGCAGACAGGTGAGGAGAGAGAAAGAAGAAAGAGAAAGGGGGGGGGGGGGGGGTTCAAAGACAGAGAGACAGGGGGAAATCATAGACGGACAGTGGGTGAGATAGAAAGAGCCAAAGGAGTTGAGCAGAGAGGAAGAGAGAGAATGATAGAAGACAATAAGAGAGCGAGACAGGGACAAAGGGTGTATAATGCTGAGCATCAAACACCAATGTAAAGTTTTATTAAGTGTCCTTTTTCTGAAAGGCGTTGCCCTCCTTTTTATAATGCTGTACTAACCTTTGACCTGATATGTAGTTAGGTGAGACCACTTCACATTTACACATATTTATACAAGCCTATCTTCTGGACAATACAAAAACACACACACACACACACACACCATATACGCATACCTTCTCTCTGAGCTCCTGGTTTGTTCTGATGAGGTTCTGCTTCTCTTCCACCCACTTAGCATCCTGCATCACACACACCTGATTAATCACATACACATACACCTCAGTAATTTCTCTCATACACACACACAAACACACATACACACACACCTCAGTAATTTCTCTTATACACTCACACACACACAAACAAACACACCTCAGTATCATCTCTCTCTCTCACACACGCACAAACATACAGATCACCTGTCTATCAAAATCTGTCTCACTCCTCTCATGCACACACACACACACACACACAAATCCCCCCAACACACACAAACATTATAGACGAGATTCTAATCATACTGATATCATCATCATACTGGTATCTAAATAATTTTATATAAAAATGAACATGCATATTAAGAAATGGGCTGTATTAGACAGCTCCTGTTCGTACACACATAAACACACACAAATGCATACATGCTTCATCATGCTTGTAGGCAGACCATGCATACTCAGTGCAATATATCTTATGCAACATACAACACACAAGCATGCTTTAAGACAAAACATGCTTCATTCACAAACACACACACACACACACAAACGTAAATTGACAGAAGAGAGGGCTTTGCTTCGACTTTTATTGAACAAATAGCATAATCCATCACCAGTGTTACAGGAAGTGAGGTCACAGAAGAATACATGCAAATCAAAACAAACAGACAGAGCCAGCCAATGGGAGGTGTGCTAGGAAACAGCTGACCAGCAGTGGACATGCAGAGTGGAGCCAGTCACATGGTACACATGCAAGGACAGACATTAAGGAAGCAAAAGAAAGACACAGATAAGCCCTTTCAAATGATTGGTTCATATGAAGTTCTGAAGTGTCAGTAAGTGTGTGGTTTAATACAAGCAATATTGACAATGTACTTAGAATTAAACAGAACTTAAAGTCAAGATTGATCATCATGAAATTATTGTCTTTGACTTGGTGTTAGCACAGCTGATTACATTCATATGTAGGTCTTCAGGAAAAGGACATAGTGCTTAGTGTTCGAGATATCTCTGAAATGAATGTTAATTTCTTAACTTATTAACATATCTATATGCTTGCGTTCAACATCTTAAATTAATGTATGTAAACGTATGCAAAATGTGTTTGAAATGTCACTATTTTCCCATAAATGTATATTAGAATGCCATGTTGATACAGAATAAATGAAAGGTGTCCTTAAGAGGTAGAGTGAAATAAAATTAAGAGATTGTTCCACATTAAGGACACTTGGAACACAGCACCAGATGTGAGAGGACGGAGCATTAATAACAAACAGCCACAGCTTCACCGGATTGGTCAGTTGAGCAGTGACATCACATAGTGAAGCTTCTGCACACCCTGTCAGCATAGCACCAGCACAGGCCCCCCGCCACCAGACAGACAAGCAGCATAACCAATAAGAGTGGAGCCAGGACACCCCTGTCCCCGCCCTTTTTCTGCGTTACCTGCCCCTTCTCGGCCAGGCTGCGCTCCAGGTCAGTGATCCGCGCTTGACAAGCATTCAGCTCTGCCTGCAGCTGCTCCCGCGTCTGATGGACACACAGCACAGCCATCAGAGAGGAAAACTGAAAGCTCACATCCATTCAAATGCAACCAGTCTGATAGTTATCAAATAGGTATCAGCCTCAAGTTCAAGATGACAAAATGTTGCATTACATTTTACATCACCCAAAACTTTTCAGAACCTAGCAACAACTAAAGTCCAGTTTATATGTTTACAAAGAATACAAGATTCTACACAGACACAGAAAACTGCAAACACACGCACACACACTTACTGTATCTTACAGAACCTCTGGAGATCGAGAAGGTGAGGAGTCTGTTCCAAGTGTGCAGTGGGTGCACATACAGACACACAGTCATAAGCACACACACACACACACACACAGACAGACACACACATACCCTACAGTGTCTCTCTGGGTCTAATGGGCCGGTGGTCTCTTGTAAGAGGGCGTAGGCTCGCTGAAGAGCTTGATACTCCCGAGTCAGCTGACGGAAACGAAGCTCTGCCTCCTCTCTGCAGAAAGTCTGACCAATCACACATAAGAGATAAGCAACCTCTGACATCACAAAGTTTACCTTTCTCACAAATACTTGGCTATTTCTTGACTGTTAACTAAGGGTAATTGATTAACTTAATCTGTGAGGTTAATAGATCGATTTAGCCTAATCTATGAGGTTAATACATTGACTTGGCAATTTTTTTTTCAGATATGGGGATGGACAAACAAAAATGAAACTGAAATTGATTATTCCTTGCCCTCATCAGTTAGCGTTGGCTGCCATTTTGCTATTCGCTTTCGTTCTTATTCCTACCAACAGCAGGTTGACTGACTCCAGAATACTGCTTTCAAGAACATTTTTTCTCCATCAAGCAGTTTATACATGGTGCAGCTTATTCAGAAACTGACTCTACAAACTGACTCCTTGGTGCTTCCAACCTTTACTAAATATACCAAGCATTCATTAACAGTCACCACTGCACTACTGCTAATCTACAACAAGGAATAGGACTCAAGGAATCAATGTATATGCAAATATAAGTAATCCTGAACAATACTCAAGCAATCTAAATACAAGGTCTGTCTACATCTATATACGTGATTGCATGCACCTATGCACCCATACGCACTAATTTTATAAACTTTTATAAATGACTATGTTTACTTGTACTTCAGTATCCCATATATGAGGCATATCTCGGTTTTGATAGTGATCGGGATAAAGTGTTCACATGAATGCAGAGAAATCAGGTTATCAATATCCCTGTTTACATGATAAATACTAATATTCTGGTTACTGATTATGGTGTTTTTTGTTGTGTTCTCCCGAGGATTCTAAACAGTGCCGCTTGATTTTCTTGGCGCTTAACAGCATCCCATCTTGCACGTCGCACTCTAGAATCTTTCTCCACAACTGTCAGAAATCAGGCTAAGGTGTTTACATGCTACAGTATCCCGAGTGCTCCACCTAGCATATCCCCATTTGTCAGAAACTGGGATAAAGGCTTATTCCGGATATTGAATTTGGGAAAAGGTGTTTACATGCGCAAACGCAAAGCCGGGATACTTAATATCCCGATCATATTCTGGATACTTATATACATGTAAACATAGTCAATGTATAATAGATTGTACATGAATAGTGTCCTTACATCCTCCAACTCCTCCTCAGGGGTGGCTGGGGTGTGATCTGTGTTGAAGGAGGTCAGTGAAGAAGTTTCTGAGTCCACAGACTCCTCATCAAATCCAAAATATGTCTCCACAACATGCTTCTGCAGAGCAGGACAGAAAGGGGGAAGTGAGGGAGATCAGAAACAGAGAAAGAGAGTGTGAGAGAGAGAGAGAGAGAGAGAGAGAGAGAGAGAGAAGGAATATACATGAAGACTGGTACAATATCATACATGCTTTTCACTGAGATATTTTGCAAGGCAAGATTCTTTCATCAACACTACTGTGTTCTATTAATACTAGTTTGCTAAGTCGAGCCTCTCTTTGGTCCACAGAACCACTGTACTTATGGTCCATGGCTCTTTCAGAATGTGCAGTGACTTATATTCAAATAAGGCCATGAAGTTCATAATAAGCATTGAGTACCACATCACCACAGATGTACAGTATAGCATCACTAGTTAACATGATGTCAAACTAATCCTGCTGACCCACTAAAGACAGTAGCAAAAAAGAAACACACACACATACAAGTTTACAATGCCATGACTCTTGCATAATTGTGTTTGTATGTGTGCATGTATGCATGTATTTCTCCTTGTGTGTGTGTGTGTGTGTGTGTGTGTGCGCAAGGCCTTACCATCATTTTTATAAGTCATCTCCTGACACCCCGAGAAGTAAAGACAGACCAGTGCACACAAACATATGAAGGATGAGATGTAGAGAATAAGCAGGAAGTATTCTGTCATCTTGAGCAGCGTGCGTGTGTGTGACAGATGTTGGGTAATCCAAGTCCAAAGCCAATCCAAAGTCAAAAAGCACTAATCTTTATCATACCCCACAACATTGTCACCTTCATTGTCATCATTATGCTCGTCAGTGGATTGTCACTGTTCATCTTGAAGAGTGAGCTTTGGATTGTGCGCTTTGTGTGTATGTGAAGGGGGAACATAATTTATACACAGATGAGCAAACTCCTCCCTCTTGACAACATCACTTATGTTTTCCAACCATGTATGCTCCACCCAGCAACAGCACACACACACACACACACACACACACACACACACACACACGCACACATACAAACAGAAAGAAAGAGAGCACAGAGATCCCAAGAGTCCAATTAGATCCCATCCCTAAACACATCCTCCCTCTCTCTTTCCATCTGTCACACACACACACAAACACACACACACACACACACACACACACACACACACACACGTTGCTTGGTAATATCACATCAAGCAACATAAAGCTAACCTGCAGAAAGAACCTAAACTACATCTAGAACATGCAGATATGCTGTGACACAAATCTCAACTGCAGAGAGTGAGGAGAGCGTTCAGACAGACACAGAAAAGAGAGAGGAGAGAAATGAAGAGTGGATGATCTCTTTAGGTTCTGAAGGAAGAGGGGAGGGATAATAGAGAGGAGAGAAGAGAGAGAGACAAAAAGACCCAGCCGGCAGTTTGACATTTATTTACAGTCTAATCAACATAGGGATTTGATTTCAAAAAAAAAAAAATGATATCACAACATTGTTTCAGCATCACACAGGATAGTAGTGTGTAGATAGAAGCAGAGGTGAGGTCGAGCAGGAAAAGCAGAGCAAAGAGGAGAGACAAAAAGAGGAAAAGAGAGAGGAGAAGATGAGAGAGAGTGACAGAAGGCGAGAGGAGAGAGTGAGCAGCGAGGAAAAATAGATGAGAGACAGTGAAGAGAGGAAAGAGGGAGAGGAGTGTAGAAGCAGATGTGAAGAAAAGAGATGGAGGCGTGAGCTGGGGAGGGGAGGAGAGGAGGGGGTAGAGGGCAATGGAGAAAAGAAAAAAAGAAAAGAGTGGGTGAGCATGGAAGAGAGAGGAGAGAAAGGAAGGAGGTGAACAAACTGGAGGTAGAGGAGTGAACTCACCTTGGGTACTTTCAGACCTTTCCTCTTATTCTTCTTGGTCATCAGCAGTTTTTCCCGCTCCTGGGGGCAAAGAAGAAACACAACACACACACACACACACACACACACACACACACACACACGGATAAATGTTAAAATACACTAATGGTAAGATAATAAATCACTATATACCTACAATTATAAACCACTATCTATATAACATTCTATCTATTTAAAGAACATCATGTGTATGTATATGTCTGTGAAAATGGAAAAACTCGTACTTATGACAACATCCTGTGTGCTTCACTGTGCTCTACAAATTATGCAGATATGAGGACAAAGCCAAGGTTAACTGTGCCACAGTGATGATTAAGTGATGGGAGACAGAGGAGGGAAAGCACAGAGTGGAGAGCTTGGAGGTGTGCCCCACGCAATTATTCCTAACGATGTAAACAAGCTAATTAACATCACAGCATGAAAAGCTAATCAGCTAACAAGTGATTACTCAACTTGTGTAATTATGCATTGGTGATAAATACACACAGAAATCACACACTCAGAAAGCTTGTTAACCAGGATCTAAAAAGCTGACAGATTGAGATGGGTCAAAGAAAATAGCAGCTAATTTGAACCACACACTCAAAGCCAAGCACACAATTACACACACAAAAATAAAATACACAGAAACGATGAAGGCATGCACACGCATGCGCTCACACACACACACACACACACACACACACACACACACACACGCATCCTGTTGAAAGCATAAAGCATAAGACAGAGATTCTACTGGTGCTGGTGTGTGGTGCCATAGCAACCCACCTGCACAAGCTCCTCGATGACACTGCACTGCTCTGTCACCTGGAGACGCAAAAACTCCACCTCCTGCTGCTCATGGGCATGGCTTAAATCTGTGAGCGAGCTGGGCCGCTTCAAAACAGCATGCTGGGAGTTTGGCTGCTGCGATGAACTCTCCTTCTGAAAGCAACAAAGAGACAGAACTCAAGAAAGCACACTGCACGCCATCTGGTGTGCAATACTAGGGATTGAACTTGGCATCTTCTAAATAATAATGTTTGTCTGGGAATTGAACTTGGCATCTTCTAAATAATAATGTTTGTCTGGGAATTGAACTTGGCATCTTCTAAATAATAATGTTTGTCTGGGAATTGAACTTGGCATCTTCTAAATAATAATGTTTGTGTGTGGAGGTAGTAGAGCTTGTTGTTTTGACCTTTAGACATGTACATCTGGGGTCCGCATGTGAGCATGTTTTTGTATTTGTGTATGCATGTGTGTTTGTCAATTTGTGTGTGTGTGTGTGTGCGTGTGTGTGTGTGTGTGTGTGTGTGTGTGTGTGTGTGCGTGTGTGTGTGCGTGTGTGTGTGCGTGTTTGTGTGTGTGTGAGTGAAAGAGAGTATCTTACCAGTTCTGCATTCTCTCTGCTCACATTCTTCAGCTTGTCTTCCATGCGTTGCAGACTCTGCAGCAAATCGTCGTTCTTTTTACTCATCCGTCTATTCTTCTCCAGAAGGGGCTTCATCTGTCCATCGGCCTCACGAACACGCTTGAGCTTAAAGAAAGAATGATAGACAGAAAGAAAGAAAGAAAGACAGACAGACAGACAGAAAGAAAGAAAGAAAGAAAGAAAGAAAGAAAGAAAAGACCCTCAGGGTATTCTAAAACTAGCAGCTAGTGGAATGATATCTAGCACCCCATTGTGGCTTTAGAGAGGTGCTACAGGCGGTAGACAAGTGAATGTGCCTGCGTTCACTTAAGTGTTGGATTCCGTGTGTGTGTGTGTGTGTGTTAGAAAGAGTGTGTGAGAAAGACAGAATGTGTTTAAGTACCAGTTCATTCCTCTCATCAGACAGAAGTGTGTTTCTGTCCTCCAGCTTTCTGATGACGGCCTGCAGCTCAGCAATCTTCAGTTGAAACCGCCGAGTATCCTTCTCATCAGCATTCTCCTGAGAGAGAGAGGGAGCGATAGATACATAGAGAGAGAGAGAGAGAGAAAAGAAAAGGAAGAATTCATTAAGTATTCAGTATTCACACACACACACACACACAGATGCTCTTGAAATGTCACCTGGTTGTTGGGGAGCTCTGGGCTGTCTCCGAGGCTGGGAGCCACCTCTCGTTTTGGGCTGCCATGGTTTTTCTCAGCCTCTTCCTTCTGGAGCAGGAGTCTCTGAGTCTGCCCTGCCTGGACACCCAGCTCCTTCTCCAGTGTCTGCAGCACACGGTCTCGACCCCGCAGCTCCTCCATCTACAAACACACACACACGGGTACGCATGCACACACATACACAGACACACACACATGCTCATGCATGCACACACCCACACCCACATAGACACACACACGTGGTCATGCATGTGCGCGTGCGCATACACACACACACACACATTAAATTGCTGTGCTGCTGCATTCTGGCTCATGATTTGATGCAAGGCCCAAACCCCTCTTCCTTTTGTCCAGTGCCTGTCTCACAGGCTATGGAAGGCTTTTCAGATCTGCAGTTTCTAGGACTACAGTGAATCTTCTGCACTTTAAATTTCAAATTAGTGCAATCTTTTCCTGTGTGACAACAACCTTTTCTCTCTTGCAGAATCTGGTCATATAAAGCAGCCTTCCAACAGTTCTCTCTCATCTTTTTATCGCAGTCTCTTTCGCGTGTCTTTCTCACCAGTCGGCGGATGTCTCTCTCGCTCTCTCGTTTGATCCTCTGGATCTCCTCCTGGTGCTGCTGATGGGCCACTCGGAGATCGTTTGCTTTGGCTTTGTCTGCCTGTTGCGCTAAGGTCAGGGCCTCCTCTGTCTGTCGCCGTGCCGTCCGCACCTCCTGCAGTTCCTGCGAGAGGCGGAGCTTCTCTGCCTCGTGTGCCCGCCTCACTTCCTCTCGGGCCTCTTCTCTGAGCATGCTCCGTATCTGCACAGGTGGGTGGCAGTTAACAAGTGTGTGTTTGTGTCTCTGTGCATGTGTGTGTGTGTGTGTGTGTACTTGTGCATACTGTCATAAAAATACAAGTGACTGCGGTGAGTGGTTCTATGTTTTAATCATGAACTTCAATCTTCTGCTTTGAAAATAGTAAACAGACAGGCCAGCCAGACAGCAAGACTAAACACAGGGAATCACACAGACATACATACATACATAGAGACAGACAGAAAGACAGACTGAATTCCAATGTCCCCACTTAACCCTGAGCCCTCAAAGACTGGCATGAATTAGCCATTCAGAGGGTGGATTCATGGCATATAAGTCTTTGAGGGTTCATGGCTAAGTGGGGACAATGGGATTCAGACATAAACAGACAGACAGACAGACTAGAGACACTAGAGACATACAGACCGCCAATGGACAGAGAGGTCAGGTGGACAGTCTCCATACCTCACTGTTGACTCCGCCTCCCTCCCTGAGGGCGTTGACCTGAGCCTGGAGCCGCTGCACCTCTGCCTCACGCAACCGCGCCAGTCGTGCCAGTTCGGCCTCGTGTTGCCGTGCCAACGCCTCGCGAGCAGTGGCCACCTCGCGCTGGCGCTCCTCGTGCAGTTTGACCCGCAGCTCCGTCATGGCTACCGAGTGTTTGTGCTGCTCGCATTCCCGCTGCGAGCGCAGCTCCTGCACGCGCTCACGTAACTTACACATCTGACCAGTGGGACAAACGGACAGACAGAGGAAGAGAGTATGGAGGGAGGAGAGGGAAAAGGACAGAGCGAGGCAGAGAGGAGAGACAGAGGAATGGAGACAATGATACAAAAGGAGGGAGAGAGGGAGAGAAATATAGTGAGAGACAGAGAGATGTTAGTTGAATAAGTATCGCAACATGCCAGATACATCATTTATTCATTTACACAACTCCCTCCCAACATACATGAGAAACATGAAAGAGAAACATGAGCAGAGAAGAAAAGAGACTCAGAAACACAGATATAAAATGACTGATGGGCCTTTCTTCCTCAAACTGGCTGGACTGTAAGATATTTGTAACAGGAGAATCTTGGCAGATAGCCTATAAAGATTTAACAACCAATGTCTAAACTTAGAAAACCCCCCAATCTGTCTTATCTGTGCTTCGTGAAGCGATGCCTGCCAAAGGATCTCCTCCACTAATGAGTCAGAGGATGTTTTTTTCCAAGTGAACACAATCATCCTCCAGCCCAAAACTAAAAGAAAAAGTTAATGCCGGAAGATCCAAATGGGAAGAGAAGGGGGAGCTCATAAACACAC
The DNA here is from genome assembly GCA_027481765.1 of Tenualosa thibaudeaui. Taxonomy (NCBI): domain Eukaryota; kingdom Metazoa; phylum Chordata; class Actinopteri; order Clupeiformes; family Clupeidae; genus Tenualosa; species Tenualosa thibaudeaui. Next base: position 16,987,006 of record JAIFZK010000006.1, on the reverse strand, counting down.
ACACACACAAACAAACACACACACACACACACAAACACACACTTCCTCTTCTAGCTTACATAACTCTGAGCCACTCCATTTTACAAGTCACTTCAATTCAATTCAGTGACATTTACTTATGACATTAACAATTACCTCTTTAGGCACTTCAGGACAGAGTTAAGAAAGGATTGTGGGAGATGTTTTATGATTATGGATTGAACACACACACACACACACACACACACACACACACACACACACACACACACACACACTCAGATAAAAAAGTGGGGAGCCTATAACCTCTTTGAAAAGTGAAGAGTTTGGACATAGGCCATGTTAGTATACACAGTCCCTAAAACTCCTAAATGGGTGCTGCTCTCAGGGGAGACCTGATCCGATGCTGGCCCAGTGCGTTCACACCCAATTGCCTGAGGTAGTTCACTTTCTACTCACCAAAGCTAAAAGAGCAATTTGAGCATGAAAATCAGCAAACAACAAAAATGTAGGTGCCTAGAGCAAAAGCAGCTCAACTCCATGTAAATGAGGTATGATGTGCTTTGGCTGTAAATTACATGGCAATGGTCACGTCATGAGTGACATGAGCGAACACAGATATTTTAGCAGAGATATTTTATGAGTGTCTTTAGCGAATTTGTAGCTCTGGTAGCTCTGGTTGTGAACGTACAGTTACTGCAGCAGGCCCATACATGCCATGAACCCCAAAAATCTAGAGCTCCCTTCCTCAGCCTTTCTGGGATGACTCTTCCTTCCCTTTCATGAAATCACACATCTCAAGATCTTTAATTTTTTCCCTTGTTGATAGCTGTGCATTATGAGTCCATATTTGGCTGTGTGGTGCATGAACAGCATGTACTGTCACATCTGACTCCACTGAGCTCTCATCTATGGGCAGACCTCCAGATAAAGGTTGTGAGATGAGATCTTTAAGACATAAGGTAAATCCCAGTGTGCTCCTAAGCCCTGAACCCTCACAGCCTAGAATCAATCTATTTTGGCTGGTTCATGATGGTTCAATGTTAAAGGTTCAGGGCTTAGAGTTCAGGGAGGACATTAAGATCTCAGTCACACAGAGAGATCAAGGCCAGATCAAGGCCTGCTCAAATGTGCAGTGTGACACTCACAAATCCATCTTCTGCCTCATCACATAGAACAGTACTGTGTAGCTGTGTGATTGCAAGTCATGCCTGCCACTCATTTTCTGTAAACCAATACATGCACAGCAATGCTTGTGAGGACTGGGACCATCTGTGCTCTTGTGATGGATGATGTCATGGCAACTGTGTTATTCTGGCTCACACCAACACACTTTTGGTCTGCAACCAACATGTGTCTTTGGACTGCTGGCAAAGCTGTTCTATGAACTCATACATAACGTCACTACATGAGTAAGTATTAAAATTGGGACGGACACACACTCTCTCTTACATAACCATAGACATAAGACATAGATGGACAGAGGGCACTTCCATGATGAGTGCTTAATTTACAGCTTAATCTGACCATGTCCATTTTGAATTTACAGCAGTTGGGTACACTATGTATAATTATTTGCATTATCATCCCCAACCCAACAAAAAGATTTTTAAAACTGTGTGTGTTCCCACACTGAACTGTATTGTGGATACTGTCTGATGCCACAAGCAGCCCTGGGGTATATTCCACATAAGTGGTTCTGTCACAAACCAGGCTAAGTTCATTCAGAGTGGTAAACCGCCTAAAAAGAAGAGCCTCATGGCTTTTGCCACAAAGCCACGTGGGTGTGCTTTTAGGATGTTTATCGGCTACTCTGAGTTACCATATTCAGGTTTGTCACTAAAACACATCCTTGGGAAGCCCCTGGCTCTGTGCCTGAAGTGCTCTATGAGCACACAGACAGCCTGATCCGGTACATCACTGCCTATTTGTCACAGGACAGTAACATTAGAGTGACAATACCAGTTAATGGGCTTGTTCCATTTCTCTGTCTGTATGTTTGACTTCAAAGAAAGCAGTCTGGGGGACAATTAAGCTTTTTCATTGGGCAAAGTCCCATCATGTTGCTTACAAAATGGGCTTTTGCCCAGAAAAATATAATCCTGCCCAGTTAGCCAGCCAACCAGCCCTTTAAATAGGACTAAACTATTACTCCATTAAAACCAAGATGGTTACTTAAAGGAATGGAAACTAATAACTTCTAGTAGTCACGCTCTTGCAGCAGTACAATCTATACACATGTGACTGGTGCCACCTAGTGGACGTACAGTGACATAAAAACCAGAATAACAGTATGGCATTGAATGGAGATTCTCCCTGTGTTGTGTGTACAGTACTACATTCTGGTGTCTCCTGTAGACTGTTCTCAGAGTTCAAAGCAGAAAACTGCATCAGACCCAAACATCCTGCTTGAAAGTACTGACAAGCTCTCAAATACACTGAGGGGGAGAGAGAGAGGGAGAGAGAGAGAGAGAGAGAGAGAGAAAGACAGAGACAGAAACAGAGAGTGAGAGAGAGAGTGAGAGCGAGAGAGAGAGGAGTTGACAGTGAAGTGAGCAAGTGAGTGGGAGCAATAAAGATAGAGAGGGAGGCCAGTCCAAAGAAGCCGATATTGGAGGAGAGTGATACTGAGGTGAATAGAGTACTGTACAGTGTACAGAGTGACGTAGTATCTTGAATTCCTCTGGCATTTATTAACATACAGGCAGACCTGCAGCCACTGATCCACAATAGACAGACTAGTGTGTACATTTATACACACAACACAGGCCAGGTAAGACAAGACAGTATATAATAATCACACTAGGACATTAACACAGTAGTGTCCGGCTGCAAAACAGCCAACATTAAGGACAAAAAAGGCTTTTAGTCCAATGTAGTCCATTCTATAGGCTCAATCACAATACCCCCATGTCCTACACCCTAAATCCTAGACCCTGAAAGACTTAAAGGAATTATCCCAAGTGAATCAATCTATAGCACTTGTTGTTTTATGCTGTCGAGTACTGTCGGTAGGTATGAGAGTGACAGAATTTGGGGCAATGTAGACCAAACAGTGAAACGGTAGCGAACGCTAACAAATGTGGGCAAGGAAATTTCATTTTCTTCAATGCAAAGTCTGTCTACGTTATACCAAAAGTTGTCGTTTTCATACCTACCAAAAGTTCTCAGCACCTTCAAATAACAGGGATCTGGGCTGATTGACTTCGGCTTTTTCCTTTATGATTTTACTTCATGATTGGCTGACTGTCAGGGTTCATAGGCTGAGGATTAAAGGGGATATTGGGGTTCAGCCATAGAATTAAACAAGACATCATCTGTCAATCAACCACACTGTACCACAAGAGTTCCGTCAACTTGCATGACACCGCCCCCACTGCATGCCACAGTGTGTTGGTGAAAAGGTTGGCTGTAATTAGTTAGGCCTGAGCAAATGGGCGGTCAATCTTACCTTGGCTTTGTCCTGCTGTAGCTCATTTTGAATGTCACTCAGCTTGCTCTTCAGCTCCTCATTCGCTGCCTGGAGAGACTCCACCTCCGGCTTGCTGCGGCTCTTCTTCGAGGGCACGGCATTGGTTGGTGTGGTGGCAGCCATTGCCACACTCTTTTTCCTGAGACTACGCCTACACCAATACTAAACGCCTCACCGAGAACTTTCTGTTTCCATGGAAACCAAACTCGGCATCATCAACTTCGTTAACATCAACTGCAGCATAGTCAGTGGCCTATCCTTTCACCTGTAAACACGCGCACACACACACACACACACACACACCAGTTAACAGACCAGTTAGCAACACAGTGAAATAACACAAATTCTGAAACAGGGGATGCTTGTTAATTCTACCAAGCAACACAGGCAGAGATCCTTTGGTTTAAAACTGGACACACCCCCAATAATGATTTAATATTTCTGACCTTATTTAGAATTCATTCCGACACACACACACATACACACATGGCTCCCAGATGTGCAAAGGGTGAGGGACTTTATTGGTAACACGTAAATACTCACACCAGCCAGCACGCACACACACATGTGCACACACACACACACACAGTACAAGTCAAGCCACACTCTTGCAACACTAGAGAGAGCCAAATTAAGGAAAGTGGAAAATAAGACTAAGCCTAGCAAAAAACGGCTTAATGAACAAAAGTTTCATAAGCCACTCTACAAGTCTGCTGTGAGCATGTGTAGTGTATTCTCTCTCTCTCTCTGTGTGTGTGTGTGTGTGTGTTTTACAGTAAAGTGTTGATGTTGTGGGTGAGAAATTCCCATGTGAATCTAGACTTGCAACATTAGTGCAGTTCCCATGTGTGTGCCAAGGCTTTATCTGTTAACCTGAGAAATTAAGGGCCCCCTAATACAAACAGTAACTTGGGGGCGGAGGGGGACGGACAGAATCACAGACTGAAGAAAAGGAGAGAAAAAAGACAGAGTGGAAAGGATCAGAGGACAAACAGGAAAACACTTGTGCGATCCACACACACACACACATGCAGGTAAGTAAGACAAGTTGTGTGTGTGTGTACAAATAATATCTTTTGTGATAAAAAAAATATTTAAAAAAAGAGAGTGAAGTTCCATGTACATGTGTGGATGGGGGGTGGGGGTTAGGTGGCTGGGTGAGGTGGGTTGGCATTCCATTGCCCAGATGGCCATGTGATGTTGGACAAAGTCTCAACAGACTCGGTAATTAAATCATAGAATAGCCACATGCACTCTCTGTGTAACTCACTCACAGACAAACACACACACACACACACACCTCTCACCTTCTCACAATTCCCATATTACCCTTTACTTTATTACACCAGACAGTTTCTTTGATACAGGTCACACTGTCGCTGTCACTGTGTGTGTGTGTATATATGTGTGTGTGTGTGTGTGTGTGTGTGTGTGTGTGAGAGAGAGAGAGAGAGAGAATGAGTGAGTGAGTGAGTGAGTGAGAGAGAGAATCTGACAGAGTAAAAGCCGTGGAATGTGAAGTCAGTCCGGTGGAACCACGCCCTCGGGTAGGCTACATGGCCACTGACATCCGGATAAACAACACTGTTCAAACGACCCAGGCTCGGGCTCTCCAGACCTGGACGTCGCTAATGCAACGAAAGAGCATGGCTGTAGTTTAGCGAGAGCATCTCGGGCCCCACGCGCCAAATGATATATGACAGCGCAAGGAAGCCATCACCGCGAGCTCACGGCATCAACATCAGAATGAATAACTCCAACCCGCACCGTAACGGCGCCAGGCCTTCATCACACACCGTTCAACAAATACACGTCTAAATCAGTCGAATGCGCCGAATTTGTCTTTACGCACACGTACGCATTCGAACATTTATGTTAATAAATTATTTTTTTTGCATCACCAACACACTGATATGCAAGAAGCCATATAATCTGTCCACTGAAGCACATCACGGCCATGCAGACGCTGTTTAGAATAAACTGTGAGGGCTACTACTTTGCGTTTGTATTTGATACATGCATAATGGATGCAATTACCGGGTCTGGCTGTGCATGTCTCATCCGGCCTTCTGGTCATCAGACGCACGAGAGTCCACTCCGTTTCCGTCTCATCTAGCTTGCCCAGCCTTGCAAGCACACCTTCGTGGACAGCGGCTGGCTGGCTGCGTGCTACGGTGAAACAATCCACTGACGGGAGACTTCTGCTTTTGCAGCTGTTTTACACAAATTCACTGACACAGTGAGCTTGAGCAATGAAAACCAAGATTATTCAGTAACCGAGCATGTAAGTTTCTCCGCCCACCGAGGACGCAATAGGAAACCTTTCAAACCGGCGCGATCGGGAACAGATCCGTCACCGGCGTGGTATCACGTGATGAAACCCGGGCGTCGCCGGGAGGCAGACGGCACGTGCCACCTGATCGTGAGGGGTACGTTCCCTCCGACAGAAACATGCAAGAACACAAGCGCACGAATATACACACTGCTTCTAACTCAGTAAGAAGATGTGGTGGATTCCGGATGGAAATGGCTGGCATCTCTCACTCTCTCTGTGTATGTGTGTGTGCCCGCACTTGAGAGAGGTGATGTGGAAAATATGGCTCAGAAGTGGCATTACTCTGACCTATATTCCCTCAAACATGCTTACAGCCTCCCAGGCACACACAGAGCAAATCAAACACACATATGATTGGCTGGGAGCAGGGACACAGACATTACAACATGCTTAATTGACACCAGATGTAGTATGCTACTTCCCTGCAAGCAAGACACAGTCACACACACACAATCAGACAGACGTGTGCACACACTCAGGATCATTGCACAGTATTTCACAGTACCTCAATCTTCTTTTGCAGACAGTGTTTCAATTGCAGCATCTAAATAAGCTACCCATTTCCACTCTGCCCCTTTCAAACACACAGACACATGTGTTCAGATTAAATGGGTACTGTGAGAAATGGCACAATTATATCTGTCTCTTGCACAAGCATTACAAACAATGGCAAGTCTTGTAATAGTACATATTCAAACTACAATACCGCATGCGTACATAAAACCTCTTCTAAAACACACACACACACACAAACAAATGGATTTACATAACAAGGAGTGCATAAGAACATTATCTAAAATCTCCAGCTTTGGCGGTATTACTCAATATTACTGTGTGTATCTTTGTGTGTGTGTGTATATCTGTCTGTTAGGGTGTAACTGTATTTTTGAGTTTCATGTATTACAGATGGGGTTGGCTAAATATTTTGCTTCAGTTTTCAGAGATATGCTGGCGAAGTCCATTAATGTGTTATGTGCCATTATTGTGTGGTGAAAATGAAACATTTGGTTGTGTGACACATACACACACACACACACACACAAACACAGCACACACACTTTAATTCCTGGCTGTCCTCATGGATGCAAAAAACCTACCCAGCAGTACATTATCGCGTGGTTTCAGTTGCATTTGAGCACTGACCCCTCCGCTTTTTGACTAATGAGATGTGGTAGTGCAGGGCAGGCTCACTAAAAGCTTATACAGCAGTCTGATTCCAGTGTCCTTGACTGGCATGTGTCACTCCCCTATCAAACGAATGCAAATTAATGCTACTTAATCAGATTACCACTGGAGCTGGCTGAGGGCTACACCTACTAACTGAGGTCAGCTGTGATACGCTCTGTTAGTTGCTATATCTCTAACACACACCCACACACAAACAGCATGGCATGTATACCCTATCCCTCCCCACCACATGCCTTAGTCATGTTTGCATGATTGTGTAATATTCCACAGGATCGTGAGTGGCAAGTCCAGGGTTTCTGAAGCAGATTCATGTTACGGCACCATTCCCTCAACCACTGAACCAGTTGACCTCAGCTCTTTGTGCTAATTAACATGCTTAAAGGAGACACAGGATAGAAAACCATTTTGCCTTGGCTTTGATGAATTAGGGCAGGGGTTCTCAAACATTATTGGGCCGGGGACCCCTCTAGGAGCAGAATGTTTTTCAAGGACCCCTCACAATTGCAACAAAAACATAAAACGTATGTTTTCCACATGAATCTGAAAGTGACCTAAAGCTTGGGTCTATTAGCTATTCTATTATTGCAATAAGATTTATTTTGAATAGCATTCAAATTATACTCTCTTGCGGGCCTCGACTGACGTAATACCAGCGCAGCCTCGGTGCATTATGGTACTTGCAGTATTAACGGAGCATGTGAAATACTGGCGGGCCATTTGTGATTTGAGACATTAGATATTATCTGGGGAGCCAGATAGAATTACATTGTGGGCCAGATTTAACAGCCGCAAACGAAGCAAATATCACAAAGCAATCGTAGTTCAATTGTGGTTGCCAAAAAGGGTGCCATTTAGCTAAAATGACAATTTCAATACCCAGCCTAAATGTAAGGTTTTAATTTGATTTTAATAAATCAGAGTTGAATATATTCTATTTTAACGACAAAGAACAAGGTACAATACTCCATTCATCCATTCTATGTTCCCCATCCCTATTAACTTGCAGATACACTACTTAACAACACCCACAAGCACACACACACACACACACACCTGAACAATCACAGACATGTAATGTTCCAATATTTGGAATGGGAGTGAAATTGCTGAAGTTAGCTGGTTTCACAGTTTCACACAAACAGAAAAGCCATCATATTTTGAGAAAAAAAAAACACTTAGTCCAGAGAGTCTGTCACAGCCCTGCAAAATTCCCCACACTCAAGCTTCTGCTATGATGCAGAAACAAGAAGGAGCCACTGAGAACATGAAAGAAGAGCTCCCATAAAAAAAGCTAATTAATGTAATTAACATCATGTGTTGTTGCATCAGGGTTCCTGAAAGGCTCAAAGAGCAACTCTTACTCAAATTCAAAGCAGCAGAAATTTGAGTTCCAAAGGTCAGCTACAGTGACGATAAGTTTACTTTGCACCTTGTGTGTGCCCCACCCATGCCTCGTTGTTCTTGTTCTTCGAGCTTAAAGGTGCATTATGTCATTCATGTCCAACACACTTTTAGTCAACAAATCACTTTGATCATCATTGTGGGCTCGGTCATTCTGTACAAGCACTTAAAAAATGTAATACGCATTCTTGCATATTGAGCAGATGTATTGCAGTGAACATACCAACACACACAAGGAGCAAGGAGGGGAGAGATGTACTTTGATTGGCTGTTGATGATTATCTAAAATTTAACCTTCCACTAGGATTGAACAAATTGTACATCAGTGCTCATAATGTTCCCTGATGTTAGCAAGATATCTGCTTCCCTCTGGTGGACAAACCTGTGTATTCCCACTGGGTAAAATTGCTCACCATCAGTATTTTGTGGAGAGGAGATTGGAGATTTCAAGAGTACACATGTAATCATCTCGATGACACATGACAAAATATGATAGAAAATACCAAGGAGATGAGTAACAGTAGTATTGTGAATACATGCAATCTCAAATGTGATATACCAGTATACTAAACACATCATCTGGCATGATTATTACTACTATGAGGTATGGAGACAGCCACCCCACCTTTCAGGAAGGTGTGTACCACCTAATGAGGTGGAGTAATCTGGTGTGAATCAATCCATAGCCTTATTGTTAGAGGTCACTGAATGTTGTCACTAGGGAAAACAACAATTTCCTATGCCGGTTTACTAGTTGTTCTATGTTGTATCAAATTTTCTTGTTCTTTTTCCTACAGACAACACTCGGTGACCTCAAACGACAGGATTGATTCACATCAGATTGACAACAGATCAATACAAATATATAGAAAATTATTTCTGAGAAACAGCACATCCATGAAGCACAGTTAGAATTCTGATGTAGGAAAATTCAAAACTCACATCTTCCCATATTTCTAGAGTCTTCCATGCATCTTTCTCTGTCTCCTGGGTGTTTTAACTCTCAAAATGAAATGAGGCAACCCTTAAACAAATTCTGTAGCAATGTACAATGATGACTTCTGGGTGTATGCCAACAATGTTTTTAAAAAAATAAATAGTTATAGTTATAAAGTGTAGACAGTCACTTTGTCCACTATTTCTGAAGCTGAAACATTACTTATTTTAATGATATTGACAGTAGAAATAGGAATGCCTCCGGGAATTCTGGGAAATGTCCCCAAATTTCATATCAGAGGTCTGGTACCCTTAGCATAGTGTGTATATATGTATGTATGCATGCATGTATGTATGTATGTATGTGTACAGCTTGCTATCTCTATATAGTTGTCATCTATTTCTCTCTTTTGTAAGTTTAGTTTAGTTTTAGTGGCTTTATTCTCTTTATCCTTATATTAAATCCTTTGCTGCTGTAATAGGAACCATACACTGATGGAGTGTTTTGGCTGGAGAAGAGATCTAAAGAGAGTAAATGCACTTTACCCTCTAATACTGTTTGGCTTTGGTTGCCTGCTCCTCTGGCTGCCATGAAAGATATATATGATGGCTCACTCACTCACTAGCTTTTCAGATCTGCCAGAACTTGCAGCATTAATGCACTTTGTGCAAAGGTTGTTGTTCGCAACAGAACAGAATCCTCCAAGTGGGTCTATAGGCTATCTTATTCCTTTAAAAAAAAAGTGGCAATAATGCATTTTGATTTTTAATACCCTGCAGACAAATAATTTGGAGACCTTTCTTGTATATTATATTATATTATATTATATTATACTATCATAGGCTATTAGGCTAACCATTACCTGCATTCGTCGTTGCATTTCTGAATCAGTCAAAACTAACTTTCTTACTAGCATCGGGGCATCGAGCACAACTGTTTCTGTACGTAGCCTAGACTCTCGGTGATCCTCCGTGCCGCCGCGTCAGCCTTTACCGACTGTGCTGACATCGACTCGTAAAGACTTGATTTGTGCACGAAAAGATCACCAACTTCCTTTTCTGATAGCCAATTATCTTTGCGTACCCTTTAACTGCTATTACCAGTGTCCAATGGGAGTGTCATTTTAGAAAATGGGCGGGATTGTTTGGCTGCTCGACCAACAGCTGGCCGGACATCTGTGAGCCTGAGAGCGAGTTCCGACTTTGAGCTATGAAGTGTCCCTGCTGTATCTTCATGGAAAATGGTTACGGGATGAATGAGATACATTAAAGGAGCATATTCTCGTGATTCGGAAGAAAGTCTCTCGCAAGAGACTAAATACGGTTCAGTGAGTATCTGGGGAGTCGCTTTGGTTCTCTGCTTCCAAAACACAAGACTTTAGTCGTGAGCTTCCAAATTCAGCACACGGTGTTCCCTCTTGTTTTTGTTTTGCAGAGATAGTGCAAGACCTATGAGGAATCGATTCTGTTAATGGTAGGCTAGTCTGCAGATAGTGTGTTGCTGTGTCTTCTTCCTCGATTAACAAACTTCTTTTATATTGCCCTCTGCACTTTCGATTTTGATGCTACGTTGCATTACGGTTACTAATGGGACAATCGGTCACGGTCAAGATAATAATAGCCCTAGAACAGGACAACAGAAATCCCCCTGGATTAGTTTCTTGTTTCCTTTGCACAGACTTCGTGTCAGAAGTCAGGCATAGTTGTCATGGATCCACTTGATACCTTGGCTTGTACCCCATATAGCTGTAAATGGCTTGATGCGCACTTGAACAACATGCGCTGTGAGTCGCAAGACTAGTGAAACATCGAGGACATACATGAGGACAGTGAGACACACTGCAGTGCCCAGCTTGCCAAGGACTTTCCTGACGATAACGAGGTTGTCTACTAAGGTTGTCTTCACTGTAGTCTAGGCTGATTCTTCAATGACATTCCAGTGCATACAGCCATTGTCTGACACTGCGATAACGGTGACAGAACCACAGGGAACTTGAAACCTAGCTGCGTAGCTCATGTCAGCAAGTCTGGGCACACACACTGTTTTATGGGCGCTAACATTCAGTGGTAGATTTGATAAACTAAGATAAACATTTGGGAGTCTCTTATGTGTCTTCCCTCTTCTCTCACTCTCAGACTCCAGGTCTATATGCTGATTATAAGACATACCATCTGTACATCTGTACATATCTGTTATTTTTTTTTAGACATGGATTCTCCACTTCGTGGGGCTCCCCCCACTCCTCCACTGTCTCCTGCCCACTTTGACATTGGTCTCTCCCGTGGTCCGGCCAGTCCCACCCAGCAGTCCCGCCGGTCACAGCTCAACGCTGCTGCCAGTGGGATTTCTATGGCAACTGGCACTGACACGCCCAGCTCTAACTCTCCGCAGCCATCCCCGCAGCACACTAGAGGTGAGCTGCTGGACACACCCAGAGGTGAACACACACACACACACACACACACACACACACACATACACACACACAGATACCATCTATGACAGTATCCACGCTAGGCATGATGATCACACTGGATTTCTGAGTGGATCGGCCCTCACCTGGCTGTTGAAGGATGCGAGATACACTTGATTCTGGATTTGTCATTGGACCTTTACTTGCTTGCAGGTAGATTACATTGACAGGCAACCTAAGTTACAGGGAGGCTACACTGGATACGTTATGGATGTGTTACATCTGCCATAACAGTGGGCCTATTTCACAAGCAGACATTTTTCACAGGGTAAGCACAGGTGTTATTAATGACATCCAATATCTGTTACACTGTTACACGGCTGTCATTAATAACACCTGTGCTTAACCTGCGACTTTTTGGAAAATTGGCTACTTTGTAATGGGCCCATTAACTTCCACTATAATAAACAGAACTGGCTACACAAGACATGGCAGTGCAGTGAACATTCTAAAAAAATAGACCAGTCTTAAATCTATTTTGACTTGACTTTACTTAATGCTTCCATAACTTATCTGCCGTAGCCCTAGGGTTAGGCTCGTTATTACAGAGAAACCCAATGGCCATGCACATGCACAGTACCCATATATGTATTCAGTCTGATTTCATTGTTTATGAACTGCTACCTTAGCCTGGGCCCATCCATACTGATTTGTGATTCTGCATAGAATTTCTATTTTAAAAGGTTTCAACACAGACAAATATTCTTCCCTGGCTGTGTCAAAATCCAAACTACATCCATCACTCAGTCAGCTGGTGTGGAGAGTTTTACTGCACTGACTCACGCTTACTGATCATAGCAAGCTAAAATTATCTCCACATACAGTACACACACACACACACACACACACACACACACACAAACCCATTAACACACGAACCCACATGCTCCTGGGCTCCTGTGCAATACATACACACACCAGAAAACACAAATGTCCTCTTTGGCTCCTATGTGTATGCATGTCTCTTACAATAGTTGGAACTGAATAGTATTTTAGACAATTAAACAAAGCAACATTTAAAATTGATATGAAAACACTGTAGTTGTATAAATAGCCTGGCTTATTTTGTGTGGTCTTAACAAGAAGACAGAAAATATTTTTTGTTTGTTCTATTTTTCAAAAATGCCAAATCTAAATACCAAGCAACCACAAGATATCATAACATATACATTTTATGCCAATCTTTGATGAAAGAAAATTTGGTAATCACAATTTTCTTTACACACATGCCCGCAACTTTAAATTAAGCAGCTGTTGGTGTTGGCCTGGTCAGTCAAAATAAATTGGTCACATCCAGTTTTAACTGGAATGGCTACTGCAAGGGGAGAAACTATGTGTACTATGTAAGGGATAATAAATGACACAGCGTTCGTATAACATAACAATGAACATTTGAGGTGCCAATACAGCCACGACGCAGCCTACATATCCAATGCCATCTTACTTGTTTATATGTACTAGGGTGATATGTCTCTGTACTATGTAAACATATCTAATGCCAACTCACTTCTTTATTATTCTTTAATTCTTTAATTAATTTCAGTTATTATTAAACATGCATGGTATCACACAGCAGGTAGGATCCATACGGTCACTGCATTGAGGGAGAAGCTGAAATCTGAAATTCCCTCTGCTGGCATAGTAGTGATCAGTTAATTAAACACCCTCTGATGTCCCCCCTAAGCATCTAAACATCACATCCTCTAAGACAAACTAGCATGAATCTTCTTCATGATTGGCCAGTTCATGGCGAGTCTTTGAGGGTTCAGGTCTGCACAGCAAACTGTTGAGTTTCTGTACAGTTTTTATAATGAAATTCATTTTATTTTACAAATGCAGTAATATTTATTTTGGTTAATAAAAAACAGCTGTTCAAGACTTCAGTGCCACATCTTTGGAGTCTTGTTGCTTTGTCTCATTCATTTAAGAAATTGTGTGTTACTGTTATGCAAAAACCCAGGCCATAAAATTAATTATTTTCTTGATTGTCTTGACTCGGCCTTGTCTTGAGCTGGATGGCTTGGCCTAGGTATCTAAATGAAAGAATTGTTTAGGTATGGGTCTCTCTGTATAGACTGCTATGTGCTTAAAAGATTAATATGTGCATAAATGAACAAAGGTGATGATCAGACAAGGTTTAGGCTAATTAGTGTGACATGCATGTCTCTCTCAACAGCTCACAGTGTTAGATAGGATCTTAAAATATGCTGTCCCTGAGGTATCTTTAAACTGCACAACTTTAGTGTGGTTTTGCCCTCTGTGAGTTTGACCTGCCAAAAGGACACACATCACAGATTAGAGAAACAAACTCACTTGGGACATGCGTTGGAACACACACAGCCACACGACAGTCTAATAACTAATCCTTATGCAAATACACTACCATCTTCTGAAAAAAAATCCATACATGGAGGGGATTCAGAAACAGTATCTTTGCACTTACAATTAAGTAAGGAACACACACACACACACATACACATATATACTCTCAAAAGGCCTTAAAAGCTGTTTGTGTTGTTGTTTAGTATGTATGTATTCATGTGTTTGCCTGTGTGTGTTTGTACGGTGTATATAACTCCTCAGGAGAGGGTGTTCCTGGAGACATTAATATACAAGAGCTGGAGGAGAAAGCTAAAGAAGGAGATGCAAAGGCTCAGACTGAGGTTAGTACACACGCATGCACACACACACACACACACACACACACACACACACACACACACACACAGACTCACAGTCACAGTCATATTGTGATTCTGTTGTCTTCTCTGCTCTCATGTACTGTACTATACAGTACATAGACACTCCTTTTTGCACTCTTACACACATGCATACACACACACACACACACACACAAACACAAACACACAGAAAACGTGATCAAAGACATTTCCCCGACCTTCGCAGATTTGTTTGTTTGGCGTATTTATTTGTCTTTGGCTGTTCAGGCATGTTGGCATCTGTGTTGTTTCTTGTGCCATCCACGTGAGGAATTGTGTGATATAAAAATAACTTCAACCTTAGCTTTGGGTTGTGTGTGTGTGTGTGTGTGTTTGTTTACAAAACTAAATCCTCCAACTGGTGTATCTCGGAGGAGCGACAGTGAGCCAGGAAAAGCCTAGTTTAATTTCCTGTAGTGAAGACATTGAGAGCTGTCATAGAGATGTTGCACCCCACCCCCCAACCCTGACAAACTCTCACACAAACACAGTCACACACTCGTGCACACACGCACATTACACATGCATATGCATGCATACATACATACATACATACATACACACATTACCTATGTGCCAGTTGCTGTTGGTAGGAGTAGGTAGTCAATTATGTAGGTACTAGGGTTACATACGTGCACTGAAGAAATCTATAGCAAGGGTAAAAACAAGACATTACTGTTGCACTTTAATTTTCCACTGGTTGGGGAGTGCAGAATCCTCTATAACCAGCAGGGGGTGCTGTAAGGCTTCTTTATCCAGCCATTCATGTGCCTCAACCTCACTATACACACACACAAATACACACACACACACACACACACAGACATGCCTAAAGTTGAATGTCTTCCATTGTTCCTGTGTGTTCCTGCTTGGCATCATTAAAGCACAACAGGCCTCTGGGGTCTTCTAGATGCTAATGTAGCTGGTGACCCCTCCTCCATTAACATCATGGAATGGCTAATCACATTGTCATCACCTGAATTTTGTGAGTTTTATGCTCTCCTCAGTGATTAATTAACTGTTTAGTAGTTGGCTGAAAATATAGGCTGTGCTGTTCAAGTCTCTGATTGGCTGTGCATGTTGATTTGGCTTGGCAGATGGGGAGATACTACCTGCGATTGGCTGAGCAGGAAGGTGATGAGTTGAACAGCGTCACCGCGGTAACGTGGCTTCTACAGGCAGCAAAAAATGGGCGGAGAGATGCAGTGAAGCTTCTGCAGCGCTGTCTCAATGAGGGGAGGGGTGAGATGGACACACACACACACACACATGCATGCATACCTAGACACATACACATACAAACATATACACAGAGGGTTACAAATATACAGACTTACTGATATTCACTCACACTCACGCATGCAGTCTCATACAGACAGACACATGGACACTGATAGACATCAGACATATACACACACTTACACACACAGACACATGCACCACCAAACATGTGAACGCATGCTTACAAAAATACACACTCATATATACACAGTTTTATACACACATACACAGATATATATACATACACAGATGTATGCAAATGTACACAAACTGACAATACACACACACACACACACACACACACACACACACAGGGAGAGAGGTGAAAAGTTATATTGAACCATTACTTATTATTGCAGCATTCAATCCATGCTTTGTGTTAGTCCTACTCCTGAACTAACATAATGATGATCATAGACTAGGCCTATTCAATTGGCAGCCCATGGGCCACATGTGGCCCAGAGACCACCCTCTCGTGGCCCAGCTGATTTTTCAGACAGAAAAGCAAAACACTCAAACGTTTGGCAAGTAAAATCAAATCTGACCTCTGCTCCTATGCGCAGTTTTAAAGACACAGGCACCTATTTTAGGCTACCACAGTGTGTGTAATCTGAATTTAAACACTGAATGTAAGTATACAGCATGAAGTGTTTTATCCAATAAGAAGATGCAATTAATTAATTATTCAGATTATTAATTATACAGTAGGTTACTATCAATCAAACGATATTCAATATTAAAAATGGACGTGTGCACACAGAAAATATGCTGCCCAGCTTAGGTCCTTGGTTTTGAAAGATGGCCTGAGCCAATTGAATCACCCTGTCATAGGCGTTTGAGTGTAGACTCTTTGGGCTAACATAGTGTTTTTCCCCTGATATTTGAAATGGCGTAGATTGACCAGGCTGCATTCATTTTTAAAGGGACTGTGTGTAATTACTGGTGAATGTGACCCCGGATGCACACTACCAGGTGTAGGCCGGCACGCCCGAGGTGTAAGGTGCATTTCCAGTGAGCTCGCTGCACTATCATATATACATGCACGTGCATATTCACACACACACACGCACATACACACACTACAAATACACATCATGTGCCTACTATTTATGATGTGCTGTAACTCAGGCCATTACATGTAATGCACTCACAAACATATTCTTATGCTTATACACACACACACACACACACACACACACACACATACATTCACATTATATCCAGTACACACACAGTGTTGTCCTTTCACAGCCTCTCTCTCTCTCTCTCTCACTCACGCACACACACACACACACACACACACACTCAAACATTGA
Source organism: Tenualosa thibaudeaui (assembly GCA_027481765.1). NCBI lineage: Eukaryota > Metazoa > Chordata > Actinopteri > Clupeiformes > Clupeidae > Tenualosa > Tenualosa thibaudeaui. Next base: position 16,969,904 of record JAIFZK010000006.1, on the reverse strand, counting down.
TCTCTAGTTTGTGAGACGGTTGTCCACTACTCAAGATGTAGGGTCAAATAACCTGTAACTTTGAGAGCAGTTCCTTTGAGCCAAAAGTGAATATTTAATAGAGGTCAAATGGAACACACACACACACACATACATACACGCACACAGAGCTCATGTTGGGTTGATAAATTAGAGACCTCTTTTGCCACACTCACATTTGCATGCACACACACACTCATAATCCCCCATACAGACAAACCTCTCTCTCTCTCTCTCTCTCTTAAATGCACACACTAGAAGTGTTTACACAGACACACACACATGTGGATTGGTCCCTGTGCCATGTGCAGGTAAGTGGTGGTGGTGATGTCTGTTTCTGTACTCAGAGCTCAAGTGAGGCTCATCTACCCTCGGAGGCTAATGTGGGAGCAAAGACTGCCCTACCGAAATTGTATTTTCCTATGTCATGTTTCCTCTCCACTCATTCTCTGTCAACCTGCATGTGTGTGTGTTTGTGTGTGTGTGTGTAGGTATCACTGCTGAGAACAGGGAGGAGGTGCGCGCTCTGGCTTTGGAGTCTCGCTTTGAGAGGAGTGTGAGGAAGGCAGCTCTCCTCATGTACTGGAGACTTAACCCAGAGAAGAAGAACTGCATTTCTGCCACTGAGCTACTGGAGAACTCTACACACATCAACACTGAGACAGGTAAACACTCACACTCACACTTACACTAACCTCCACTGAGCTACTGGAGAATGTTACACACATCAACACTGAGACAGGTAAACACTCACACTCACACTTACACTCACCCCCACTGAGCTACTGGAGAATGTTACACACATCAACACTGAGACAGGTAAACACTCACACTAACACTTACACTCATCCCCACTGAGCTACTGGAGAATGTTACACACATCAACACTGAGACAGGTAAACACACACACAAAAACACTCACACTCACACTTACACTCACCCCCACTGAGCTACTGGAGCACTCTACACACATCAACACTGAGACAGGTAAACACTCACACTCACACTTACACTAATCTCCACTACTGGAGAATGTTACACACATCAACACTGAGACAGGTACAAACAAAAAACACTCACACTCACCCCCACTGAGCTGCTGGAGAACTCTACACACATCAACGCTGAGACAGGTAAACACTCACATTCACCCCCACTGAGCTACTGGAGAATGTTACACACATCAATACTGAGACAGGTACAAACACAAAAACACACAGACACACCATCACCGCCATGGAACTCCTGGAGAACTCTACACACATCAACACTGAGAAGGGTAAACACACACACAAAAACACTCACACTCACACTTATGCTCACCCCCACTGAACTACTGGAGAACTACTGAGACAGACACAGACACACAGACCATCACCACCACTGCCACTGAGCTACTGGAGAACACATGACACATCAACACAGAGACAGATACACACACGCACACGCACACGCACACGCACACGCACACACACACACACACACACACGCACACGCACACGCACACACACACACACACACACACACACACTGTGTAATTCCTGTCTTTTCCTCTAGATGGCCCTGCTCTACAGGGGCCTCTTTCCACATCTGCTCTTCGACAAAGGAAAGTGCTAGAAGGCTTGATCTCTACTGAACGTGAGTGTGTGCATGTGTGTGTGCGTGTCGGTGTGTGTCTGTGTGTGTGTGTGTGTATGTATGTGTGCATGCGCTTGTGTGTGCGCGTGTTTTATCCTAGAATAGAGAAGATGGTTTTCTATGGAATGATGAGGAAGCTGGCTGCATCTCAGCTTGCCATAATTGAATCTGAGTGGGCATTAGTAATGTTTCTGAGATGCTGATATCACTTAAATATTCATGACCACCAACCAAATGGATCCAAATGTGTGTGTGTGTGTGAGTGTGTGTGTACAGGCACCAGTAATCTGCTGCTGTGATAATAATAGAAAATGACTTTCATCATAAATTGCTAATAGTTGGTTTAAATTTGTCTTAGTGACGTTAGCAATGATGTCTCCTCCAAGTCATAACTTCTGTTCCCAAAAACGACACAGACAACTGGTCAGCTTACTCTTAGCAAATGCACAAATTAGCTAACTGTTACATTTAGTCTATAGTCTATAGAGTAGAGTCTATATAAGTCTCTCTATATATATATATGTGTGTGTGTGTGTGTGTGTGTGTGTGTGTGTGTGTTATAAATAGATAGATATATAATAAAATAGATATATAATGAAAACTTGTGTTACAACCCTCACATGGTTACCTGCCTGTATAAAGATGAAGGGAAAACAATTTTTCAGACCCTTCAGATATAGAAATGGACAAAAGATGGATACATTTAAAGTATTCATTATATAGAAGCATGTTTATACAATAAGAGAAATACAAAAGGCAATAAATTGATGATCCAGAAACCAAGCATATGAACAAAAAATAAAACATAATCCCCAAACAAGGCTCAATGATGAAGCCCCGTGTGTAGTGAGGCTATGCTGGCCACTCACTAGGGTAATTAGTCACTGCAGACAGGATGTAAACACAAAGTGGCACATAGACACAACTCTACACAACAGAGCAAAACAGCACAGATACATAACAGGAACTCAGTAAATCAGTAAACACTAAATCTTCACAGCTTTATGGCAGTTATAAAATGTTATATTATCATGTGTTAATCAAATCTGATACTTTCAGAAGTGAAACCCTGTGTGTGTGTGTGTGGCAGGTCAGTATGTGAATGTGGAGGACTTTGTAGAGAACACTAAGCGCTACGCACTGGGCGTCGCCCCCTCACCAGCCTTGGACGGGGCCACAGGCGTAGACGACGATGATGATGAAGAGCCGGTGAAAAACCCAGATGAACTGCCCCTGCACCAGAAGGTACTGTCATAGACACACACATACACAAACACTCACACGCATAGACAGACACACACACACACACACACACACACACACACACACACACACATATGCACATGCACACACAAAAACACTCTCTGTGTCTCTATGCATCATGCTCTCTCTCTGTCACACTAACACACACACACTGCCTCACTCACACAACATAAACACACAAACACTCACAGTTACGACACATCAAAGACCTACAGGTTGCACAAGTTAATCTAAAAAACATGGTTTGCACATTGGAATACACATTTACTTTACATACACACAGAAACACACCCTCCCTACTTACATCTATCTTTTTTTATACACACACACACACACACACAAACTCACACATAAGTTACTTACTTACAGTTATCACTTACTCATTTTCAAACTCATAACACTAAGTTCTTTCACTGGGCTCTTATTTTCCACTACACACACACACACACACACACACACACACACACACACAGACTCTCTCACTCAGTTACATACACACTACCCACACTCATCACTTCATCAGAATCATTTCCGCATAGCTTCTCTGTTCTCTCACCTCTTTTCCTGCCCTCATTCCTTGAACACACACTCTCTCTCTCTGTAATGAGTTTGTCAGCAAAATTAACACAGGCCTACAAAGTACTGAAAAAAGAAAATTGTTAGTGTATGCATCAGCCTGAACAGTTTCTTTGTCTCTCTCCCTTCTTTGTCTCTTTCTCTCAGATCTTGAAGTTTCCTCTGCATGCGGTGCTGGAGATTAAAGAGGTGCTGATTGACTGGGCGTCACGCGCTGGCATGCAGTGGCTCAGTGCACTCATCCCCACGCACCACGTCAACGCACTGGTCTTCTTCTTCATCATCTCCAACTTGACGCTGGACTTCTTCCTGCTGGCTGTGCCGCTGGTGGTCTTCTACCTGGCCTTCGCCTCCATGGCCATCTGCACGCTGCGCGTCTTCCAGGACAGCCGCGGCTGGGACAACTTCCGGGCGCTAACGGCGCTGCTGGTGCGCTTCGAACCGGGGCTGGACGTGGAGCAAGCCGACGCTAACTTCAGCTGGAGCCACCTGGAGCCGCACCTCTATTTCCTGCTCTCCGCCTTCTTCTTGGTGCTAGCCTTCCCATTGGCCGACGGAGCCTGGGTGCCTTGTTCAGAATTGGCTGCCGTAGCCATCTTCTTTACTGTTAGCAGCTACCTGAGCTTGCAGCCGGTCGCTCAGCCCTTAGCCCGCCAAGCGCTAATGGCTCAGGGGGGCATCGCCTTGTGCACGCTGGTCAACAAGCAGCTCGGTGGTTGGTTGGGTAGGCTGGTGGGTGGGGCCTGGCTGAGTTTGCCGCTTGGTGATAGGGCGACACTGAACTTGGGCGTGCCCTGCCTGTTTTATGGGTACCTACTGAGTGTGTGCAGCCGCATGGTCTCCCAGCGCAATTTCCGCGGCTTCTACTGCATCCTGCTACCCTACCTTGTCTGCTTTGTGTGGGCCGAGCTGGCTGGCACCCTTCTGGAACATTCCTCGCCCATCGGCCTGATGCGCACCTGCGTGGGCTACCTGCTCTTCCTCTTTGCGTTGCCCGTGCTTGCCCTGGGGCTGGTAGCCGGCGCCGCCGTGCAGCTGACCCAGTGGTTCCTGGCGCTGGATGTGGGCAAGATGGCGGTTACGGTGTGCCTCTGTGGCTGCCCCGTGCTGCTGCGCTGGTGGACGCGCTTCAGCGTGTCACCGTTGGCCGTGCTGCGCTCACTGCGGGGCAGTAGCCTGGTCAAGCTCATCCTGGTGTGGATCAGCGCGCTGCTCCTCTTCTGCTGGCTCTATGTGTTCCGCAGTGAAGGCATGAAGGTTTACAACTCCACTCTCAGCTGGCAGGAGTACGGGGAACTCTGTGGGCCCAGGTTAGTGTCTGCTAGGTCATGTATTTAAAACAGGGACAGCATGTAGTGATGAACATGAAAAACTCATAGCTAATTGCCATCTATTGTCCCTTGGACAGACTAACGGTCCCTAATTAACAAAAATTACTTAAATAACCGTGCCCTGTTTTTATCTTCAGTATTTAATATAAGTTCAGACCAGAATGCAAATATTTTTTTTATTAAATTATTAAGAGATGCTATTTCTTCCACAATCTTCAACTGGGCATTTGAGTTTTCTTGTAGGAATAACCTTTTGCTGGAAGTGTAACTGTAAGCTTTGTTAGTACTGTAAAGTGTGTTCAACCTTTAATCTGTCTGTCTGTCTGTCTGTCTGTGTGTGTGTGTGTGTGTGTGTGTGTGTGTGTGTGTGCTCAGGGCATGGCGTGATAGCAGCATGGCCCAAGTGCAAGTCCTCTGTAGCCACCTGGAGGGCCACCGGGTCACCTGGACGGGCCGCTTCCGCTATGTAAGAGTGACCGAGCTGGAGAACGGTGCTCAAGCGCTGGTGAACATGCTGCCGGGCCCTGTGGCTGATTGGCTCCGCTGTTTCTACGGAGACGAGTACCCACCGTGTGAGGAGCCGTCACCCCCACGCCCCATCCCTGCCGACTCGCCGCCCCCCGACCCGGTGTGTCGCATCAAGCCCCTCGCCAAACATCAATGCCACCTCAAACGCTACGACCGACTCAAGATGGAGGTCACCGTTGGAATGCCACGTGGCGACGGCAACAGCGGTAGCAGTGAGGATGACGCCACCAAAGACATCGTTCTGCGCGCTAGCGATGAGTTCCGCGCGGTTCTGCTGGCGCTGCGCTCGGGCAGCTTGTTGGAGTTCAGCACGGTTCTAGAAGGCCGGCTGGGTAGCAAGTGGCCCGTCTTTGAGCTTAAGGCACTGCGCTGCCTCAACTGTGACGGCGTGGCCCACCCGACGGTGCCCGCAGGGCGCCAGCTCAAGCTGGAGCAGGACTGGCGCGCCCGTCTGCGCGATGCTGTGGTCTTCGCCTTCCACTTCCTGTTTCACCCTCTCCTGTCCGTCCGCACTGAGACCGCTGAGGGGCAAGCCGGCGCTGTGACGACTGAAGTACAGCTGTAGGGGCAGGGTGGGAGAGGAGTTGTTGTCATGGGAGGCCTGTTTCTTTAGGTTTAGAAAGACGGTGACAATGTGAAGTCCAGTGCAATTACACTAATCATTTGTGTGTGTGTGTGTGTGTGTGTGTGTGTGTGTGTGTGTGTGTGTGTGTGTGTGTGTGTGCGCGCGCGTGTGTCTGTCTGTGTCTGTGTCTGTGTCTGTGTCTGTGAGTGAAGAAGAAAGCAACAGAGAATATTATGATGAGAGTGTTACTTGCTAATAATAATAATAATAGTTTATAATGTTGAACAATGAAGAATTCTGTTTATGTCAGCCTTTAAACTAAGAATATGTGTGTGTGTGTGTGTGTGTGTGTGTGTGTGTGTGTGTGTGTGTGTGTGTGCGCTCATGTGTGAGAGGGATAGAGAGAGAGATTGACTGGTTCAGTCAATGTTCTGATTCTACCAAAGAGTTAGGGACCTTGTGCCTGTCCTATGAAGGCTAGGTACTTTATACTAAATGATACAACAGCACTCACTGATGGTTTTCATATGTCTGTGTGCCATTGTGTGTAAGATAATTACCTTAATAATTAAGTTTCTTTTTGGAAAGTAGTACAGTTGGTTGTGTGTAACTGGATTTGAGAATTTGAAGATTTGTTTATTGTTGTTCCAAGGTTTTAGACCACTGCTTTTAGCTAGAAAGCAACTCCACTGTAAATTGGCAGAAGTGTTCCATCTGGTCTGCAGAACATCCAGACCAGATCCAGATCATACTTGGACAAGATCTGGGCCATACCTCATCCAGATTCAGCTACTGACAATGCAGGGGAGTGCAGGGAGTTCAAAACATAAAGGCTTATCACATCAGGAAAGAATACATGCCCCTTAAAACACTCAGCACTACATACACACTACAGTCAGTAGACACACACCACAGCACACCACACACACACACACACACTAACAGCTGGTCTGTTAATTCTGGCTGAGCCACTGGTAATATCATTTAATTGTTTTACTAATGACAGACAATGACACACACATACACATATTCACACACATGTATTCATCCATGAGCTGGACTCCGACCTCATGATTGCCTTGTTATTGCCTGTTAATTGGGGCCATTTTCACACAATATGATGGCATTGCTGTGACCCTGCAATGTGACCAATAAAAAACATTGGGAAGCCATTTATTGTTTTGTCTACTTCATGGTCAGTATGCAGGATGCCAACCTATGTGGTCTGCCTGCACAATGCCATCTTATGTGTTCTGTATGCATGATGCCAAATGTAACAGCCGTAATGACCACATATCATCAGTATCTAATGCCATTTATGATCCATTTATCACCCAGAAACCATTGAATTTATTTAAGAAAAAACACTTAGTGTTTTCTCAGACATACCCACCCATGTGTTTCACACAGCTTAGTCAGAGTGTATTTCTACGGAAGTGCTGACATTTGGGATGTATTAATGGCCAAAATGTCAAGCAGTTAAATGTTTCATCACTGTAACCCAACCTGCCATTGATTTACCAAACTCACAGGCTCATGTTACAGTTGTTCCTTGAAGTACGAATGTTGTTGGTACTCAAGTATCGAACACTCGGTCGGTCTGCAAAGGATGATGATATGTTGATGATGACAGTGATGACGATGGTACTGAGGATGTTGATGATTAAACACTGAACATTCACTCTGCTAAATAATGGCTTTGCAACACAGCAGCAGCAATAACAGTCCTGAAAACCTATTTATACGCTCATTTAATACAGTGGGGCTCAAAGTCTTTTGTACCAGCTCACAACAAAATAGAAGACTAAAGAGCAGGTTCTAGACTTCACTGAATGCTTCCACAGCTTGCACTGGAGCAGAAATTGAAAGTCTCTCTCCTCACAGGCTTAATAAATAGTTTACATTGAGAAGTTAATAGGTGGTCTTTAGGTAGCCTATTTAGGGTGCTTGATTCCTGATGCTTGTTAGGTAAAATGTAACAGAGCAGGTGGGTCTCCCCATTAACAGGGTCATTTCCTGTTTAGTTTACCCCCTGAAATCCAGAAGGCCTTTGGCTTAAGGTTGCTACAAACAATTAAACATTTTAAACAATTAAACATATTTATCAGTTAAAGATTTATTTATTCAGAATATATAGATGCTTTGTCAACAAAATATTACAATTCTGTGTTCCTCCATTTCCATGTTCCTCATGTAGAGACAACTTGACCTTGAAGCATGACCAAATGGAATGCTCAGAGGGCTAAAGCAGACATTACTTAGGCAGCCAGTCAAGTATAAAGCAACACTTTCTTACAATTTTCAATCTCTCCTTTAGATGCAGCCTTTTTCAGGAGATTAGATTTTCTTCTTTTTTGGAAATGCCAAGTTGAAAGTCTGGAGAAGGTGTAAATGAAAAAAACTAGTTCAGAGTACATTTAATTCATATCTCCACAGCTCTGCTGAGTAAATGTTAGCATACCAACTGATGCCAGTGTTCATATACAGTATGTCTGGGTGGGGTGGAGTGGGGTGGAGTTTCTCAGTGAGGTCCTCTGGTTTAGCACATTCACACACACAGTAGCTATAATGAGGACCCTCTCAGGGCCGGCTAGACATGTATACATTTACTTAATTTACATTTACATTTATGCATTTTTCAACTATCAATTATTCTTCAGGGCCAGTCTCCCCTAGAGAAAATTAGGGTTAGTTGCCTTGCTCAAGAGCACAATGACGGCAGCCAGGTTTCAAGCCCATCATGTCCTGCAGGTTTGGGCCAACACATCTGATCTTTTTGAGTCCCATTTCAGACCGTATAAGGTGATATTGATGAAGTTTCTTGTTCTTCTTGTTCTCCTTTTTCTTCTTCTTCTTCTTCTTCTTCTTCTTCTACTCCTACCATTCTCAGATCACAGGTGGGCTTTAGGTAGGGACACACTCTTGTCCACAGTTTTGAGACTTTTGACTGCCAACCGGTGCTGAGTGTCCCAGGTGTGGACAGGTGGAGGGGGTGAGGGAGGGGGTGAGAAACCTCTCGGGTTCTCAACAGCCTTGCTGAGAGACGTTCAACCATATGAAGAGGGGGTGTGTGAATTGGCAAGGTAAATAACAAACAGTGTAAGTAATGTTTTAGTTTTAGTTGTAATAGTTCTGATCTGTACTTTAAGTGAATAAAAGTAATTTTTCATGCATGCATTTGCGGACATGACACAATTTGTTTTAACTTTAAGTGTAATATTTATATTAACTAACAGGTAACTGTTTTTATTTATCCATTTGGCTGATTTCATCCAAACTAACTACAGACATCAGTTAACCTATTGCCAACCCTCTCTTCCCAAGTTAAACTATTCTAGATTATTAGTCTGAAAGTATGCATAAATTAATTTATAATTAGTAGTTATTAGTATATTATAGCTCACCTTTTTATTTCATGAGAGTATGTTTTAAAGTGTTAAAAGTAAACTTCCATGCAAGTTCCTGAAGGAAGTTAAGCAGAACTATATCACTTTCTGTGCGTATGTGTGTGTGTGTGTTTATGCATATGCACAGTGTGTGTATGCATTGATGGATATAGCTGTGTGTGTGTGTGTGTGTGTGTCTCCAAATAAAAAGAGAAAAAGGGAGTCTGGACAGAGGGGAGGAGATGAGTGAAAAATGAGGGCAGAAGGATTAGTGCTAATCGTGTGCCTGGTGGAACAAGCCAACAACATGAACACACAACAACAGAGTGATGGAGGGAGAACGAGAGAGCTGAAATGGAGAGATAAAGAAATTGAATGAAAGAAAGAAAAAGAAGCACAAGTACTGATGGAGGAGAGAGATTACTATGTATTGGATATAATTTAAACAGTGGCCTTGGAAAATCCATGTACACTCACCCCTCATATACTGTAAGAAAGAAAGAAAGAAAGAAAGAAAGAAAGAAAGAAAGAAAAAGAAAGAAGAAAAGTAGTTTGAGCCAAAGGGAACCAGAAAACAGAGAGACACATAGAAAGACATAAAAGGAGAAAGAAAAAAAGAAGGAAAGAAAGAAAGACAGAAAGAAAGCATGAAAGAAAAGGTAGACAGCAATGCAGACAGAAAAAAAAATTACTGATTATATGAAAAACAAAATCAAGGAGGGAGTATGAAAGAGAATAAATGGAGAAAAACAAAGGAGGAATGGAGAGAGAGATAAGAAGGATGGAGGATAGAGGATAGAGAGGTCAAAGAGAAGAAAACTGGAGGAGTAGGGACAGTAGGATGAGGGGAGAGGAGCAGATGACAGGATGTCTGGAGAGGAGAGGAGAGGAGCGAGACGAGTGGAGAGAATGGGCAGAAGGAGTCGGAAGGTGAGAGAGGGTAGGGGGAGAGGTGTAAAGAGGTGGAGAAGGAAGGAGAAAGAGAGGAGAGGTGTGAAAGGGGGAAGAATTTAATCTCTTCATAACCTTTATTTTTATCACTTCAGAACCAAAGAAGACCCGCTCAGTTCTTTGTGTGATTTCCTGTGTTTTCTTTCTTGCCACTACCTTCACAGAGAACATTTAGACAGGGTTTAGACAGGGTTATTTTCAGCTAGAGTCCCTATTCAGTTCTTTCTTTCCGCATTCAAAGGCCTGCCCCCCTTCTTGGTACTAGAGAGAGAGAGAGAGAGAGAGAGAAAGAGAAAGAGAGAATAAGAGAGAGAGAGAAAGAGAAAGCGAGAGAGAGTGAGAGAGGGAGGAAGGGAGAGAGTGTGGGAATAGTGCTTCAGGTCTGTCTCTTCACTGTTTTGATCTCTGAAGAGGGCAATGATAACTACTTCAGAGGAAGACGTTGGAGGAGAGGAGAGGAGTGAGACATGCCAGAGGAAGAAAAAGAGAGCAGATGGAAGAAGTTCTTGACAGACAAATAGATGTTGTTTGCCAGAGACACAAAGTCTTTGCTTTCTCTCTCTCTTTTGCTCTTCTCTCTCTCTCTCGCTCTCTCTCAGTCTCTTTCTCTGTCTACATGTCAGTCAATTTCCCTCTCTATCTGTCTTAGACTGCTTGGCAATCTTTCATGTGCTCTCTCTCTTTCTTTGTCAGTCTTGCTCTCTCACTCTTTGTCTGCTTGTCAATTCCACCGCCCTCTCTGTGTGTCTGTGCACCCTCATACACACACAAATGCACACACACGCGCACACATTCACGCACGCTGTGATCCACTCTGATCTGCTGCCGTCTGGCTGAATGTATTCTTGGTACAAAGACCACAATGATGACGCAAAAAGGATGCATGCTACACACAAATATCAGTGCATGCGTGCACACTCACACACACACACTCACAAATTTAGCACACAGAAATGACAGACCATTTACACTTAAACAGCTGGCACTCATACGCTCATTCACGCACACACACATGCAACACACACAGAAACACACATTATGCTGGAGCTGATGATAAATCCAATCAATACACCTATGCTGACAAACTCATCACAGTAATACACAGATCATTCACACACACAGACACACACATCTACAAACACACACACTTACTTGCACACATAGATAAATTTAAAAAATCATGGACTGTCTATATATAGGTGTGCAGACACCTGTTGTCATACCTTGACAGGGAGATAGGTCATTGTAGATGTGTGTGACATAAAGGGACGTTGAAATATTCACAATGGGCATTAGGTATTCTTCATGTGCAGTGGCCAAAGATGGATGTATTATACAGGATTTCTCTCATGAGTATTTTATTAGGACAAACAGTGTTCCCCAGAGCAGGAGACACTCAATCCTTCTCATGTCCCTCAGCTAAATGAGCTGTTATGCCCCAGTGATGATTATGTAACTCATGCGCATCAGGTTACACAGGTGTGCTCACATAATTCATAAACTCCACACATACACACACACACACACACACACACACGTGTATCAAGAGGAGACAGTGGAGCTCAAGGTGTACACAACTGCAAAGGTCTACAGTCACACAAACACAAACATACTTACACACGTGCACAATACTGCACTATATTGTTTCACTGTGTCACAGTGTGCAGCTCATCATGTCACCTTGATGGTGTATCACAGAGCTTTCATGCTCTCAATTGTCCAATGTCTGTTTTTCCAGCTGGAAAATAAACCAAACCACAGGAAGAAACTACAAACCAAAACGTGTGGCTACTTCCTTCCGTGGCCAAGGTGGTTGGGTTTGTCAAGGTCCTATTTCAGGGTCAGGTTACAGTGAACGTATACATTTCCTTAGGAGGAAGATGCACAGAGGCAGACTGGTGTTTTGGCCTACATTTTCCCTCAAAGAACAAATGAACAATAATTCTTTTAGAATTTATAACATGTTTTGAAGGAGCTATGAATAAGACTTTTAGGTACGAAATTGACCTAGAATCATGCAGCAACAGGATGTGAAGAAAGTGATGTATTGGTATCATGTTAAAAATGCCTTGAAGCATTGTGATGTGCAGATACTGTATGCACTGAGGTTACTTTCCTGTACTATCCCTAATATATCCTATCTTAGTTAGCCTGGTAATAAAACCAGACCCTTGTTCTATGCTTTCGTTTCGCACAAGGGGTTTGGACATTCAGTAGTGAAATTTGATTGCTTGTTTGAGGTGTTTCAGTTTAAAAAGATTGGATCAACCCCTGACTGATAGCTTGCCTTGGCTGATAGCATTCTAGCTCTTAATTCACAACACTTCCCTCTGTTCATTGACTGGACAGGTTAAAATGCCTCCTGAGACAATGAGCTCAATGATCAATTCCAGACTAGCACTGTAGGAAGATGATAATCAAACGGAAGTGCTAGGAAGGCATGGCCAGGCTATGTATTAGTGTAAGGACAATGTGAGTGAATGCAAATCTGCAAAGATGACTTAAAACCTAAAGCGTTACATGTCAACATTACAAGTCATAATGCAATGATGCAATCACACAGCTAATCTGAGCGCTTCTATTTATGAGAGTGACCCTCAATCAAATTATGTAGTTCTCTCTCTCTCTCTCTCTCTCTCTGTCACACACACACACACACACACACACACACACACACACACACACACACACAAGCACATGCACATGCACATGCACACAGAGTGTAAGTTTTCATGTTAATTGAAACACAAATGTGTGCCTGTCATCTTTGCGATGACCAATAACATCACCCTCTTCCACACCTATGTACATACACACACACACACGAGCACACTGTAGTCTTGGCTGAGGAAGAACTCATGGACACATACGTCAGTGAGCCGCCAACACAGAGCCACCATGGCAAACAGAACCATCTGGTGGTGTGCGTGTAAATGTGTGTGTATGTGTATGTGAATGAGTGCGTGTGTGTGTGCATGCGTGTGCTTGGTTCAGTGAGAAGGTAGTGTACGGAGGGACAGATCATGAATGAAGAGATAGACATTGAAAGAAAGATTGATTGACAGATCATAAGTGGAGAGAGTTAAAGAAACAACTGCAAAATGAGGACAAACTAGTAAAAGTGAATATATAGTGAGAGAGAGGAAAGAGGACTATATTGTGAGTGAGAGATAGAGAGTGAGTGAGAGAGAAACAGAGTGAGATTACTCACAAATATACAAGACACAAACTACAGAAAACTACAGTACAGAGAAAGATGGGTTTCTGCAGGAGGAAGTGAGTAGACCTTATAAAAGAGAGTGTGACCTAGGCAGCCTAGGTGTTACATTACATGCAATCTTTCTCTCTTTCTCTCTCTCACAGACACACACACACACACACACACACACACACACACACACACACACACACTCACACACCTTCATGTTGGGGGGAAATGAGATTCCTAGGTGCCAACTAATTTCACAAGTGCGTGATTCACCGTGCTATTGAAAATGGCACACACTTCACTCCCCCAACCCCACTCCTTTCCACTGCTCTCTGTCAGAAACAGAGAGGAAGACGGAGGCAGTGAGATGGAGAGAGAGAGAGAGATGGGATGATAAAGGATGAAGTGGTGAAAGAGAAAATAAAAGAAAACATCTCTCACTTTCATTTTCTGATTTGAAAGCATTCTCATCTGATACCTTATGAGATCTTATTAAGATCTTGCTCTATGCTCTTTTTATTATGATTGCATGTATGGCCACACACACACACACACACACTCAGGAGGAGGGAGTAGTAACTGGTAAGAGTCTTAAGGAATTAAAAGGAGCAGCTTAATGAGGTCTCGATAAATAAGATTTCAAATTAAAAACAGACTGCTCTATTTATATCTTTCACCATCTGCTCTCTGTCACTGTCACACACACACACACACACACACACCTGCCCACACTCACACACAACACACAGTCACAAATGCATGAGAACACAACACTCATTTTAAAATAGATATTTATTAAACCATGTACAGTTATGTTGAAAGAAATCATGGAGTTTGTCACAGTTTTGCGATGAGTACAGAGGACATGGGGTGATCGCCTTCTCTTTAATCGGTGCTTTAATTAGATCTCATTAACCATCTCTTTATGCTTGTTACTGTAGCGAGAGCTGGTGAGACAGCAGTGGGATGAGGAGGGCAGAACTCAACTCAGCTCAGCACACACTCTCTGAATCTCACCTCACACTCTCTGCAGAGCCTCAGGCAGCTAACTCTGCTCTCTCACACATTCACTCAGACACCCACAAGTACAAATAAATTGACTCATGCACACACACACACACACACACACACACACACACACACACACTCACACACACACACACACACACTCTCACACACACACACACACACACACACACACTCACACACACACACAGAGGCATCCAAACATACTTAATAAACCAATGGGAAAATCAAACCAAACAAAAACAGAAAACAGTAAAGTCTTCACAGACCAATAAACACACATCTATCACAATGTGGTTTGTTTTAATACCTTTGTGTGTGTGTGTGTGCGCGTGTGAGTGCATGTGTGTGTGTGTGTTAGAAATATCAAAATGTCACTCCATCAAAGTGTATGTGTATATGTATCCATACACAGATAAATGACACCTGTACAGACGCTATTTACAAATTCATGGGTGGTTTTTCGTTGTTGTTTGATTTCCTAATGTACCTCGCCTGCACGTTCTATCTGCTGTGGTGATCATTCTTTTCCCTTTCCATTGTTCACCATCTCTCTCCACACTTTTCTTATGAGACACAGTGAGTTGTGCTATGTCCTCACTCACGTCTCTCAGTCTATGCTGTGTAATTCTGTGTGTGCCACTGTCTAGGATGTGCTTGCTGCACACTGACCTGGCGTGTATGTCTGTGTGTATGCTTCATATGTGTGTATGCACACTGCAGGTATATGTGCTTCTGAATGGTTTGTGTGTGCGTATGTGTGTGTGTGTGTGTACACGTACACACATTTATTTGAATGTGAACCTACCTATATTCTGCATAGCCTTTAGGCCACTTCACCTGTATCATAATATTTTGTGTGTGTGTGTGTGTGTGTGTGTATGTGTGTGTGTGTATGTGTGTTAGGTGTGTGTGTGTGTGTGTGTGTGTTACTGAGTGAATACCTGTGCATCTGTTAAGAACACAGCAGCTTTCTGAGGCCCAGAGGCCAAACGTAGGCAGGAGGCAAATCCCCTAAGGAGGGGAGGGGAGGCAGAGAGACTAAAGGAACAGTGGTGATGGATGGAAAGCACCCCCTTCAGCCAAAGAGGAGGTGCAGGGTGAGGGCCAGAGTGCAGGAGACAGAGGAGATAAGGAGGGAGCGGAGGGAGAAAGAAGGGGAGAGAGAGGGAGAGGAAGCAGAGGACGAGGACGAGGCCAAGGTGGGATCGTCGTAGCAGTCCGTCTCGAAGCAGCGGATGGAGGCTGCGTCCTCGTTGCCGTAGTTGGCCCAGTATTCCTCTGGCTCCAACTTGGGCAGTGCCACCTCCTCAGGGGAGAGAGAGTACTGGGTCGACGCGGAGGAGGAAGAGGAGGATGAAGATGAGGAGGGGTTGTTAGGCTTGATGGAGCTGAAGGGGAATGAGCGGGCGTTCTTGTCAGTGGTCTTCTGCAACATGCCCTTGCCGGATGCAGCGGCTGCGGCCTTGGCAGGCTTGTGTTTGGAGAACCACCAGCGGGTCTTGGTGCTAAAGGTGGTGGTTGTGGTGCCAGCCAGTGTGCCTGGGTCGGGCAGCGGGCACAGGGCGAAGTCCATCTCGCGCAGGAAGCGCAGGTCCTGTCCACGACGCTGGGTGGGGCTAGTGCACATCAGGTCAGAGCTGGAGATGCGTGCCTGGCGGAACCAGTCCCAGAGGGCGCGGGCTTCGCAGCCGCAGCTCCACGGGTTGTCGTTGAGGCGGAGGAACTGGAGGGTGCTGGCATCCCGCAGTGCCTGGCCCGGCAGCTCAGCCAGCGAGTTGTTGAACAGGTAGAGGATGGTGAGGCGGCCCAGGTCGCGGAAGGACCGCCGGTGCACCTGCCGGATCTTGTTGTCGTGCAGCAACAGCCGGTCGAGGTTGACCAGGCCTCGGAAGGCATTCTCGCCCAGGGCACGGATGCGGTTGCCATGCAGGAACAGGTGCGTCAGGTTGACCAGGTCGGAGAAAAGGCCGTCGGCCAGGTGCGTCAGGAGGTTCTCCTGCAGGTAGAGGAACTGCAAGCTGTAGAGCTTGAGGAAAAGGTCGGCCGGGAGGGAGGTTAGCCGGCACCGGTGCATGTGCAGGCTCTGCAGACGCTCCAGGCCGCGGAAGGCGGCGCCATCCAGATGCTGCAGCCACGGGTTGTCACCCAGGTCCAGCTCCTCAAGCACACGCAGCGAGCTGAACGAACCCGCCTCGATCCACGAGATGTTGTTGGAGTAGAGCCACAGCACCTGGAGCCAGGAAGAGGGGAGCAGGAGAGAGATGGAGAGAGTAGAGAGAAAAGGGGAAAGGAGAGAGAGAGACAGAAAGAAAGAAAGAAAGAGGAGCAGGAGTAAAAAGAGAAGGGTGTTGAAAGACGGGGGAGAGAGAGAGAATGAGTGGAGAATTCAAGGCCTAAAGCAAGATATCTCTAACACACATTCAAAACACCTAACACACGTACATCCACCTACCCACAACCCCAAACACATAGACCAAAAACTTTCACCCCCTCACACAAACACACGCACACACCAAACACATCCACTATACACAGATACAACCAGACCCCAACACACACACACATACACCTTCCAAAGGAGTCAGCTCAAAGCTCTGTTATGTGGTTTCACGCATGCTCTCTCTCTCTCTCTTTCTTACACACACACACACACTCCCATACCTGTGTCTCAAAGCCAAAGGAGTCAGCGCGAAGCTCTGTGATGTGGTTGTTCTGCAGAAAGACACGCTGCGAGTCATATGGCACACCGATGGGGACCGATGTGAAGTTCTGTGATTGGCAGCTCACCGTCATGGGCGACGGATAGCACACACACAGCTTTGGACATGCTTCCCCCGGTGCACACCGACACACCACAAGCCACAACACCAGCCACAGCGTCAAAGCGCCTGTGGAGAGAAAGAGAGAGAGG
>JAIFZK010000006.1:16915000-16947500 GCA_027481765.1 Tenualosa thibaudeaui | reverse complement strand
TTATTGTAATATTGTCAAACTAAACTTGTAGCTTATAGCAAAAACCTTTGTTCAGTGGACGTTGCCTTTGGTCCACTTGGCGGCGATAACGCGCACAGGGCAGGTTTTCTGAAGAAAATTATGCGAAGAAGACGATAATGAATACAAGAGACACAGGCAGGCGAGCATTTTCTTCTATTTTTCAGGGCTACGGCGATATTGTAAGTTAACGACATGCGTTTGCCGGTGTGTATAAAATATTGTTGACTAACCCGAGGTAATTGTTCTACTCTATAACGATACTGTTCCATACGCAACCTATCCAAGAGGTCCTCCATCCCCCCACACTCAGTCTTGCGCTGTAACGTTATAGGCTATGGCAACATCGTAAAACAGTGTGGAAAGAAATCCGTGTGGAATGAAATATAGGCTATGTAGCCTTTCTAGGCTTTGTCCATGGTGCTTAAAGTCGGAAACGACTTGTTCACCAAAGTAGCCTACACACTTGGCACCCACACAGAATAATAGGCCTACTTCGACATTACGAAATGATGGATCCTAGCGGGTGTATTGAACCAGATTGTAGACATTCAACAGGCTGCGATACTCTTGCTATTTCTCTGTTCGGTTGACTGAAGATTGGGGTGGAAAAAATTAAATTATTGTATATATTTTAATCACTCAAAATTGCCTATGACTTTTTTTTTTTACAGTTAATATAACGGAAATAGAAGCCTTAAGAAGGTTTGCACACAGCCAAACCTTATAGGCTAGTCTTTATTCTTCATAACGGCCTTTTCGGTTTTTCCAACTACACATCAGTTTATTAGGCAATGATGCCGCCTTCTGGGTAAAATGTAGAAGTGTCGTCTTACCTTCCTCCATTAATAGGTAGATAGATAGATGAATGCTTTTATTATCTCGTAGGAAATTTTGGTATCCACAACATGGCATACACATGACATACATACATTATAAAAATACAGAGAAAATTATGTGTGCCATTCAGGGTACTGTGTTGTTTGGTGTGGAAGTAGTGTAGAATGTGCAAGAGGATGCTATGGTAACCCTAGTGCAAAGGTGTCAGTGCAAGTACATTTCCCGTACAGGTTCTGTTCTAGAGTATAAGTATAAGCTTGCTGCTCTATTCTCAAACAAAAGCACAAAGTCATTCACGACGTAAAAACAAATAGAAACAAACAAACGTAGAAACAAAAAGACAAAGCCAGTGTTTTATACATTGCAAAACAGCTGTACATATTTGTAGCCTAGGCCTGAATAAATGCATTGTGTAACTAAAAAATAATCATGATTTCAATATTGATGAAAATAATTGTGATGATGATTTTTTCCATAATCGAGTAGCCCTAACATACAGTATACTAATACCCTACATATCATAACATACAGTATAACAATACCCCACATGCAATCCTCTCTCTGTCTCTCCTCATATGCAAATTCAAATCCAGTGTTTCCAAAGCATACAAAGCATTTCAAACAGATATTTGTTCTGTCTGTCTGTCTGCAGCTCTTCTAATTGATCAGGCCTATGGTAGGCATGTCCAGCAGTGATGACAGAGGAAGAGTCTCATCCTCCACAGTGTACACCCTCTCTGACCTCCTCAGTGGCAGCCGGGAATGCAGTACCACAGAGGAATTCAAACAGGGAGGAAGGCTGAGGATGAAGGAGGAAGAGGAGCAGAAAGGGAAGATTTCAAATGACAAAGATGGAGAGGGTGAGAAAGAGGAAGTGCATGAATCAGTCATATGTTGGAGTCCAACTCGCGCTGATGTAACCGTGGCAGCCAGGTTCAAGCAAGTGGACTCCCACCACCAGCTGGTAAAGCAGTCCAGTGAAGAGAGGGACCAATTGGAATACCAGGATACAGATGATGTAGTTGATGATGGACAAGGAAGTGATGATGATCACAACCCGTCAGTGAATGATGATGCAGGCAGGAGGGAGGAGTTAGTGAAAAGAAGACACGGTTGGAGAAAGGTAAAATGGGGGGAGGAGGAGCCACTACAGAAGAGAGGGATGAAGAAACAAACAAGGGAGGAAAAACACAATGGTGGAGAAGAAAGCGAAGGAGAGAAAGAAGAGGAGCAGGAGAGAAGCGAGAGTGTCAAAGGGGACCCAGGGCAAGATGTGAAGACCAAACACAAACGTCCACAGTGTAAACCGGAGAGGAAGAACAACTCTATCAAGCATCTGTCAATCAAAACTGAACATGGCCATAACTCAGGAGATTCAGAGCAACATGTGTCAGTCAAAACCGAACATGGCCACAACATGATCCGACTCCAGGAGGAGAGTAGTGATGGGGGAGAGGGTGAGGAGGAAGAGGAGAAGAAAAGGAGTGAGGTAGAGGAGAGGAGTGCTAGAGAGAAATTTGAGCAAGATGTAGAAGCCGAACAGAAACAGGTCTATGATAGACTAGGAGTCGGCGATCAGAAATGCACCAAGGAAGAAAATCATGAAACAGACATAGAGACCCCTGTAAGGCGTAGCCAGCGGATAAGGACCAGCGTTACGGACAGCCATGCAGACATGATGGAAGACAGCGATTCGGAAGAGAACAAGCATCCCAGGAAAAGACGTTTAACTGAACTGAAACACAGCACTGGCAAAGAGAAGGACGAGGCTGCAGGATTGGTAAGGAAAGCAGGGAAGCGGCGAGAAAGGATGGGCCCTTTCATTTGTGACACGTGTGGGCTCTCGTGCCCAAACAGGGCCACCATGGCACGGCACCAGCTCACACACACGGGCGAGAAGCCCTTTGAGTGCGAGCAGTGCGGCAAGCGCTTTGTCAACAGTACCAACCGGCGCATCCACCAGACGATACACGTGGGCACCAAGGATCACATGTGCAATGAGTGTGGCCAGCAGTTCACTCACCTGGTCTACCTGAAGCGACACCTGCTTCGCCACGCCGAAGACAAGCCGCACATCTGCCCCATCTGTGGCAAGGGCTTTGTGCAGAAGTACCACCTGGATCGGCACAGGCGCACACACGAGTTGCTCAGGTGTCACGTATGCAGCGAGGCCTTTGCTCGGAGCCAGACGCTGGCAGCGCACATACGGAAGGAGCACCCGAGTGAGAAGATGGAGACAGAAGAGGCGGGTACGGCGGAAAATGCCAGAAAGGCCCGGGGCGGGATTCCATGTGAACTGTGTGGCAAGGTGTGTCTGGGGCCTTCGCAGCTACTGCAGCATGTGCGTGTGCACACTGGTGAGAAACCATACAGCTGTCTAATGTGTGAACGCCGCTTCGCCCAGAAGAGCCAGCTCAATGCACATGTGCGGACACACACCGGAGAAAAGCCCTGGATGTGTCCCCTCTGTCTCAAGTCCTTCACCCGCCGCACGTACATGGACCAACACAGGCGTAATGCGCACAGGGAAAAAATCTGATCTGACAACACAGGGAGGCAGACATGCACATACACACAGGGATAAACTCAGATGTTACACAACAAAAAGACAGACTGGAGGTAAATTGATTAAATTCAATTCAATTATATTATATTATATTTATACATCACCGATTTAAAATACAACTGTCTCATGGTGCTTTACAGACATTAACAAGGAGCAACCAAGAGAAAGGGGCAAGGAAAAACTCCCTTGCGGTAGATTCAAGGAAGAAACCTTGGGCAGATCCACACCTCAAGGGACCGACCCAACTGCCAGGGGTAATGCAGGAAATGGACAGTCAGTAGTTATCATTAAGTGATAGACTACAAATTTGATTCTACAGACACACACACAAATGTTCGCCCGCGCACACACACCTACTTCCTCCTACTGAACACATCCTTTGATTATCACTTTGAATGTGTTTGGTGCTGGCACCTACATATGTAAATTTATGGACTTGATGTTTTAAAATGTACTTTTGGCTTGCAACATATCTGCAGACTTTCGTTTTTGTGAAATTGCACATTTCTGTGAATATCTTGCCAAATTTAACAGTATTTATTTACAGACATTTATTAAAACATTGTAATTTGTTGTGATCATCATTGTTTTTTTTTGTTTTGTTTTTTTTTTATCTCTGCTGGTACTAGTGAACTGTGAAAAAAGGATGGTTGATTGAAATGTATTTATTATGTGTGACACATTTGTACCTACAGGGGGGCATTTGACAAAACCAATATCGTGGATCGGGTTGCAGCTTTTAAATTCCCACCATGAGTGATTGTGTGAAGAAATTGCGATATGTATTAATTATTTTAATTAATTGTATTAATTTAAAAAGGAGACGTGGATGCCCATGTTCATATTAAATGAAATAAAAATAAATCCCCGATTCAGGGTGTTTAACGTTACTTATTTTATAAAAAATATGAAACAGTGTAGCACACCTTTCACCAACAGGTGTGGCTCTATGTCAAGTGGCGGCATCATTTGTGCCTAGGGGGCGCGCGAGAAAATAGAACTCTTGATACCAGTGGTAGGCGAAGAAGGAAATTTATTCCTAGTGGGAGGTGGATGCTGTGGACGAGGAGAGTTTGGCATTTGAACCCTACTTATGCACTGGACATGACCACAGTGATGCAAAGATTTTGTAAGTTAATGAGCTCGATAATATATGCAATAAATATGCACCAAAGTAGACTTTGAACCGTGTTAGTCAACGTTACATTCCCGCGCTTAGGTTTTATTATTATAATGACCGGATCTGCTCACTATAAGCTGGACCTATGTAAGACGCTTTCATGTCTGTTAATATTTCGACTTCCTCCAAGCATTATTAAACTGAGGATGGTGTAAGCAGGTAATATCAGCTTCGTTGCCGCAGTAAGGGAGGGATAAAAACATTTTGGGGCTGCCTACGCACAGCTAGCAATTTTAAAACGCGAGCAGCAAGTCTGGTTAACGCCCAGTTACACCCACTAAAAAAGCTCCTCGTGGGTACAGTGAGGTTCATTTAGACTGCAAGTCAATCAGGTGCCCTGCTAATACGTATACCTAAAACAATTTAGATAGAGCTGTACTTATTTCTGAGGGCAATGCTTTCAGCTACTCATGTTCAAACTGTACTATGTGCATTCAACTTGGTACACCTCCAAACGCGATACAATGGTACAATTTTATTTGATAGCCATTAGCTTCGTGAAGTTGCTGCTCTTTCATCATCGGGGTAAATGTAGCTACTTTAGCTTGCTAAACAGCTCATCAGACTGGCCATTGGAATAAGTAAATTGATGAGTCCACTCCTGACACATCTGGCAGTGTTACTGGAATTAACAAACCATGGAAAATTTATATTAGTCTAAACCCAAGCAAGCAAACAGGTCATCATCATCAGACAAATCATCTAATTTTTATTTATCACGTTTAATTAAGTTTTACTTAGAAATCTATTATCAGTTTTCTCTACCTGCAGCAGTGCTTCTCCACTCACTTGTATGATAAAATCGACCACTACCTATTCCCCCCACGCTCTTGCATTATGGGGGCGTTAACCAGACTTGCTGTCTGTATCTATGCATTATTAATTGAAAACCTGTTAAAGCTGTCTATGGTGTATATTCCTGCTAATTGAGACAACTATAAAACAATAAAAACTGTTTACTGGAATGATGTGCACTTCCAAGTTTTTTTGTAGGAGTTTAAGACTTCAGTATAAGGTTGAATCTCACGCTGTAATGCCAAGTTGATTACTCGCTGCCAGATCCTACCTCTTCATTGATGTGGGTCTGGCTCCCAGGCAAGGTATGCAGAATACAAATGCCATTTTTTTTTATTTCACATGACTAGACTAACTTGTGATATTCTGGTAATAAAACCAGACCCATGTTCTACACTTTTGTTCGTGCAGAAGGTTTGGACTCTTGGTAGTGAGATTTGATTGTGTAGAAAGTGTAAAAGGTTGGATCAACCACTGACTGATGGCTTGCCTTGACTGATAGCATTCTAGCTCTGCATTCACAATGCCTCCCTCTGTTTGCTGGTTGGACAGCTTAAAATGCCCCCTGAGATAATAAGGTCAATGGGATCAAATCCAAACTAGCACTGCAGGGAGATGATAATCAAGCAGAAGTGCTAGGAAGTCATGGTCAGGCTAAACTTGTGAGGCCAAGGACCTATAATTGGCTTATATTCGGTACTATAGGCCTAATACAAATATTAGTATGATGAATGAATTGACTACAACAGACATGAATATCGTCTTACTTAGTGGTTTGTATCCAACATTGTAGCCACTTCAGCGGTTGAGAATATGCATTTCCATTTGAACCACCAAACCAGGTCCAGCAGGCATGTTGTAAACTGTATTCAGCTCATAGTGATTTAGACCAGTCACTGGCATTTCTTTGTGTATTTCTCACTCATGCTATCTGATTGTGACTGGCTGTTGTCCTCTGTCTCCAGCTTCTCTGACTGGTGACATACCTCCTTTGGGGAGTGATGTCAGTGAAGAGTCAGACTTGGAGTCTGACCAAATAACTTACAGGAGACTTAAGAAAACGCAGATGTGCAGAGTGAGGGTCGCGGGTCAACGCAGCCGTGAAAGAAAAAAAAGAAAGACATTGTCAGATGAGGAAGATGAGAGTTCAGGCAGCGATGGAGAGGAGGGACCTGTTGCTCGACGGACTAGCCCCCGTGGCTCTAGAGCTGGGCATATGGCCACTAAAAGGAAACAGCGGCAGGTGACCAAAGTGAGGTCTCGCAATCGGGGGCCTAAACAGTTTAGCAAAAAGAGTGACCAATCAGACAACCAAGATGATGGAGAAGGAAGTGACAGAGAGGAGTGCAACCAATCAGATGAAGACAGAAATGAGCCAGTGAAAAAAAGGAGTGGGCATGGTAGGTGTAAATCGACAAAAAGACACCACAAAAAGCCAGATAAGAAGCAATATAGTGAAGTGGAGGAAGGTGCTACCACAAAAGGTAAGCGTTGTCCAAAAAAGCGAGTTAAAGAGGACTCTGGGGATGATGAGACAGGGGATGTGGAGGAAAAATCAGTGAAACAGAAGTGTAGGAAAAAACGGGGCACCGAGAATGATGAGAATGGTGATCAGGATAGCAAATCTGAAACACCATTGAAACGGACTAAAAAACACTCTGGCAAGGCAAATGACAAGACCAAAAAAGAGAAGGACCTGGATGCCCCCAAGAAGCCAAGGAAGGCTCGTGAGGGTGCGGGGCCTTCGACCTGCGAGACTTGTGGTCTACTGGTGAGGTGTCGCGCAGCTTTGGAGCGGCACAAACTCACACACACAGGTGAGAAGCCGTTTGGGTGTGAAGAATGTGGCAAGCGCTTCGTCAATCGCACCAACCTGCGCATCCACCAGATGGAGCACACGGGCAAGAAGGAGCACATGTGCAATGAGTGTGGCCAGCAGTTCACTCACCTGGCCTACCTGAAACGCCACCTGCTGCGCCACGGCGGCCAGAAGCCACACACATGTGATGAATGTGGCAAAGGCTTTGTGCAAAAGTACCACCTGACTCGGCACATGCTGATTCACAGTGGTGCCAAGCCTTTCAAGTGTCATGCTTGCACTGTGTCCTTCAACCGCTCGGAGTACCTCACGTGGCACATTAGGAAGGAGCACCCTGAGCAGGTTCTGGAAGGTGAGAAAGGTCAGGAGAATGCCCCGGAGAAGGATCCACTCACGTGTGCCTTGTGCGGTAAATACATGCGGAATAGGTCGCTGCTGAAGATGCACTTGCGAACGCACACCGGGGAGCGGCCTTTCAAGTGCGACCAGTGTGACCGCCGCTTTGTACAGAAGAGCCAACTCACGGCTCATGTGCGCACCCACACAGGCGAGCGGCCGTTTGAATGTTCCCTGTGTGATAAGCGCTTTACACGTAGGAATTACATGGAGGACCACAAACGGACTGCACATGGAGCAAACTCTTAAATCTATAAACACTGCTGCTATTGTATTTTATATGAATTTATGTTTAGCATAACTATGGGACTACATTTTAAGAATACAGATACACTATATTACCAAAAGTATTTACTCACCTGCCTTGAGTCACACAAACTTAAGTGTCATCCCATTCCTAACCCATAGGGTTCAATATGATGTCGGTCCACCTTTTGCAGCTATTACAGCTTCAACTCTTCCGGGAAGGCTGTCCACAAGGTTGAGGAGTGTGTTTATAGGAATTTTTGACCATTCTTCCAAAAGCGCATTGGTGAGGTCACACACTGATGTTGATCGAGAAGGCCTAGCTTTCAGTCTCCGCTCTAATTCATCCCAAAGGTGTTCTATCGGGTTCAGGTCAGGACTCTGTGCAGGCCAATCAAGTTCATCCACACCAGACTCTCATCCATGTCTTTATGGACCTTGCTTTGTGCACTGGTGCAGTCATGTTGGAAGAGGAAGGGACCTGCTCCAAACTGTTCCCACAAGGTTGGGAGCATGGAATTGTCCAAAATGCTTTGGTATCCTGAAGCATTCAAAGTATTTCACTGTAACTAAGGGGCCAAGCCCAACTCCTGAAAAACAACCCCACACCATAATTTCTTCTCCACCAAATTTCACAGTCGGCACAATGCAGTCCGAACTGTATCGTTCCCCTGGCAACCTCCAAACCAGACTCGTCCATCAGATTGCCAGACTCCAGAGAACGCGTCTCCACTGCTCTAGAGTCCAGTGGCGGCGTGCTTTACACCACTCCATCCGACGCTTTGCATTGCACTTCGTGATGTGTGGCTTGGATGCAGCTGCTCGGCCATAGAAACCCATTCCATGAAGCTCTCTGCGTACTGTACTTAGGCTAGGCTCACATGAAGTTTGGAGCTCTGTAGCAATTGACTGTGAAGAAAGTCGGCGACCTCTTTGCACTATGCGCTTCAGCATCCGCTGACCCCTCTCCGTCAGTTTATCAAACTCTTCCATTTCGTTATGATAGAGCTGACGGTTGACTGTGGAATATTTAGGAGCGAGGAAATTTCACGACTGGATTTGTTGCACAGGTGCCATCCTATGACAGTTCCACGCTGGAATTCACTGAGCTCCTGGGAATGGCCCATTCTTTCACAAATGTCTGGAAAAACAGTCTGCATGCCCAAGTGCTTGATTTTACACACCTGTGGCCAGGCCAAGTGATTAGGACACCTGAATCTGATCATTTGGATGGGTGAGCGAATACTTTTGGTAATGTAGTGTATGTATACACACACACATGCTAACATTGAGTGAAATGTAGGCCAGTCTACAGTCTCTGATTTTTTTTAGTTTTTGTGTTTTGAGAATCACAGTGCCCTTATGGAGGATGATTTCGGATAAGAAAACCAAAGCAGTCTCAGCATTTATTTCAGCAATCGGTACTTACAGTGCACATTCATGACTCATTTTAGCTGATATATATGATAGTATGGAGCCTGAACTCCTCAAATCTTTGGGGACCTGGATGTCACCTCATATCCATCTTATTTTCTTTTTTTTATCATCAGTGTGGTGCTGTGTTTGGGGATTGACTCTCCTACCAGCTAGCTAAAGGAAACTTTATCTGTTGACAGACTCTTGAAGGCAGGCTCTTGAAGTGTGTGAGTGTGTGTGATTGTATATGTGGGCACGTACGTTTCATGGGAGCTCATTTACATGGAACACCAGATCTTTACAACCAGAAGGTATTCCGAAGGACACACATATACACACAAACACACAAATAAAGTGAGTGCAGAGAGAGATGCAGTGGGACCTGTAAACAACATATATCACCTTCCAACCACTTCTGAGTTGTACTCAAGTCCAGTACTCTTGCACTACCTGCCTTAAAGCTGCTGTGTTAGGTAGGGGTGAGAATCGAGAGTGTCACGTCAGACCTAACCACAAGTAACAGTGATTTTACCAGGAACCATTTTTCATCAAGTGAGAATGCACAGTGCATTAAATGCAACTTCAGTAACTCCTGTGTGTTTTGATTGTGTGCCATTTTACGTTTACTGTTCTCTACACAGTCCTTTGGTATTTTGCATTGCATATAGTTACAGAGTAAAACCAAAACCATCAAACTCAACCTGTTTTCAGGAATTCATGGTTTTGGTTTCTGTTTGTATGTTTTGGACAAGCAAGTCTGCTCAGCTGTCTTAGTGAAATTAAAAGATAGAGTTTACATGAACAAATAATATATTTCACCTAGCATAACTGAAAATCTGAAAATAAGAATGTGCCTTTACTGACAGGGTTATGTAGTAAGTAGGTTCTTTAAGCTACTGTTATTTTACTGTTATATTAGGTTTCTGTGTGTCTAACAACTTCAGTCATTTATTCATTTTACCTCCCATAAAATCTTATGGCATCGCTTACAGCCAGCAAGACCTGTTTTAAGTTAAATGTCCTGCTATCAAAGGAATGTGAACTGATTTGTCTGTTCTATCCATTGCCTGCTTATCCACGAGAGGGTGCTGTGAGTTTTATTCAGAAGAGCTCATAAGAATGTGCTGCAGATAGAAGAAGACGGCTCTTTCAATCTGCAGAACTACGTCCCGTATTTACTTAATTTAAGACCTTTGTGAACTTGGCCGTCAAAAGCAAATCAGTCAGATGTATGCTAATATGACGAGACAGTAAAGCGACCAACCTTTCCTGCAGTAGTCTATAAGCGGTGTCTAACTTGGTAGCAACTTTCCATAATGTTGTTTCTTCTCATCCTCTCTGCAAAATTGAGCTAGAAACCTATCCCTGATGGCACATAAATTTTACTAAAATATTGGGATAACCTGTATTCCGACGCATCTAACTTTTGAGGAGGAAAATTTCCATGGATACTAAAGGAAAGGTCCGTTAGTGTGTTTTTCTGTTACGCCCACCACCTATCTGGTTCGGGGTAAACCAGCGCTCTAACCACTCGTATTACACTCGTATCAGGTCATTAGGTGCAGAGCGGCAGTTGCATGGAAACCAGGGGTAGCCCTGACCGTGGAGCTGGTGGAGGTTGCACCACCCAAAGCGCACGAAGTCCGCATCAAGGTAGGCACCTGTTAGAGTGAAAGGTTGCTTTGAATACTCCGACATAAATCCTTCCTGCGCTCCAATGGCAATTATCGGTAATGCATTAATTGTAATACAATAAACTTTATCTTGTATGCCAAGTTATAGATGCCATTGTAATTATTTTATCCATAATGTGGCATGGACATTATAGCTTGGCTTCCACATCCTGAGGAATCTTAAATGGAAACTCATTTGTGCTTTGCACAGATAGCGGCCAGTGGAGTGTGCCACACAGATTGGGCATACCTGCATGGGGCAGGCAAGGGCATGGAGCTGCGCCCCTTTCCCTTGGTATTGGGGCATGAAGGTGCAGGGGTGGTGGAGAGTGTTGGGCCTGGCGTCACCAGATTTTCTCCAGGTGAGTCTTGGTGGGAAAAGGCCTGAGGTGTGCATGTGCCTATGGCATTGGCAAATTAGATATATAGGATGATTATGCCGATATCGGGTGTTCTTCCTTGGGTGTTCTTCCTTGTTTTAACCTTGTCTCTTTGTTCTGTTCTGTCTCTCTCTCTCTCTCTCCTTCACTTAATCACTTAACTCATTCTCTCTCTCTCTCAAAATCAAGTACGTTTTATTGGGATAAGAAATCATATGCTGCATTGACAAAGTATCCACAGGAATAATAGGAAAATTCATATTCAGATATTGGGTGTTCTTCCTTGTTTTAACCTTGCTTTAACAACCTTGCTAGTCTAAAAAGGGATTTGATCATCCTGCTGTTTGAGTTACTCATGAATGCAGTTTGATTGAGTCTATATTTATGAGCAAATGTGTATTTGTAACATAGCACTTGTCTGTGTCAATGATTTAAGATTCAGAGATTATTTTTTATTTACATGTCATTGTACTGCCATAAAAGACACAAATGCCTGTGTTTTGTTTGATGTACATGTGTGTGTTTATGTTCACAGGTGACAAAGTCATCCCTCTCTTCCTTCCTCAGTGTGGGGAGTGTGAGTGTTGCCTTAGTGACAAGACTAACCTGTGCAAAGCAAACTGGTAAGATTGACAGGAAACAACCAACAACCAAGAACCAATTGCCATCAAACACTCAACATTAGAACCGAGAGAGGAATCAGCCGCATGCAACCTTCTCCCCTGCTGGTCTTTCTCTTCTTTCTCATCTTCTTTGTTTCTCCTTCCACCACTCTCTCTCTGTTTTCATCTTTTCATTTTCTTTGCTCCCCCTCTTCCCTCTCCTCTCCTCTTCCTCTCATTTCTTCTCCTCCCCTCCCCTCTCCTCTCCTCTTCATCCCCTCTCCCCTCCTCTTTCTCTCCTCTCCTCTCCTCTTCCTCTCCAATTCCTCTCCCCTGCTCAGGAGTAAGACTCAGCAGGGGGTTCTTGCCGATGGCACAAGTCGGATCACCTGTAGGGGGCAGCAGGTCTTCCAATTTCTCGGTGTCAGCTCCTTCTCAGAGTATACTGTTGCCTTGGAAACAAATTTAACCAAGATCCACCCTGATGCCCCACTGGAGCGGGTCTGCCTCCTCGGATGTGGAGTTGCCACAGGATATGGAGCAGCTGTCAATGTAGCAAAGGTGATGGAGACATAAAGTTGAATGCTTCAAAAAGAGATAAGTGTCTGTCTCACCTTTGCCAATAGATTTTTTACTGTGCGTGTGTGTTCAGGTGGAGTCAGGGTCAGTGTGTGTGGTGTTTGGGCTGGGGGCTGTTGGGCTGGCTGCGGTGATGGGGTGTGTGAGCGCCGGGGCACGGCGAGTCATTGGTGTGGACGTGAACCCAGACAAGTTTGCCAAGGCGAGGGAGTTTGGGGTGACTGAGTATGTGAACCCCAGAGACCACAACCGACCCGTACAGGAAATACTGGTCGAGATGACCGGTGGTGGGGTAGACTACGCCCTGGAGTGTGTTGGAGATGTTGAGGTTATGGTATGTATCAGTTTGTATGTGTTTTAGTAATTGTATCATTATGTGTGTGAAATCCTTTGTGTAATGTCATTGGTTCTACTTATTTGTTTGTTTGTTTGTGTGTGTGCGTGGTTTTAGAGGAGTGCTCTGGAGTCATGTCGCTCGGCATGGGGTGTGTGTGTCATTGTGGGCTGGACAGAGCTGGAAGAGATGAAGCTCCGCCCCTTTCACCTGCTCATGGGCCGCACCCTCAAGGGCACCTACTTTGGGGGTGAGAAGAGACAGGAAACGCACACACACACATGCACACGCACACAAACACACAAACTCTTGATTTTTGTTGGTTTTGTCAAATGTAGTTATTTGCTTTTGGATGGATGCACTTGTTGATGTTGGCTCTCACCCATAGAGAGTGAGAGGGGCTGCTTAGTATGCTGTCATCTTATTGGCCATGGCAACTCAGTGTCCACTTTTCTGATTGGCCATGGCTAGTGATTGCCCTCTCCCCTATCTGTTGTCCAGGCTGGAAGAGTGTCCGTGACATCCCTCGGCTGGTGGAGGAGCACCTGGCTGGCCACCTGAAGCTGGACGAGTTTGTCACACACACTCTCCCACTGGATCAGGTCAACCACGCCTTCCAGCTGCTCGCTGGAGGTCAAAGGTGAGGCATGTAGTCTCTGGCTCAAGCACTCTCTCTCGCTCTCTCTCAATCAGGAGTGATTATTAATCATCTAGTGTATGATGATCACACACAACAAATGTTGATCTGCCAGGAAATGTCTGTGGGTGTGGTACTTACGGTGTTACAGTGTAGCTCTGTCTCTCTGTTCTGTTTTGTCTCTCTCTCTCTCCTTCACTTAATCACTCAACTCATTCTCTCTCTCTCTCAAAATCAAGTATGTTTTATTGGGATAAGAATCATATGCTGCATTGACAAAGTATCCACAGGAATAATAGGAAAATTCATATTCATAAATGTACATACACATATGCTGCAGAATTTACTTTAGGTACGAGTATTCATATAGATATTTGTGTGTGTGTTTGTCTCTCTCTCCCTCTCTCCCTCTATATCTCTGTCTGTCTCTGTTCTTGTGCTTTAGCATCCGTAGCATCATAACCCTGTAAGCAGCACTATGAAGGATGGGCTCAACTGTGGGAGACAGGCCTGTGTGTGTGCTGAAGATGAATGGCTGTGTCTGCCTGTGCCTCTGAGATGGGTGTGTTAGTGCGGCCCACTCCTGGATCAGGGGAGTACAGTGCAGAACAGTACAGGACAATACGATGACTGTGGTCTTCTGGGCACCAGATGCATGCAATGCAGATCCATCTTCTCTTTTGTGTAATAGAAAGAAGTCCTTTAATCTGTTTGTGAGTATTGAAGCTCATGTTGAATTGTAAATCGAGAGTATTAAACTCACTGCCTGAACAATCTGACTTCATGAAACACTTTTCATATTTCTGCTATGAGATGAGTACTTATTTGTCTACTGATGTGTCTGAGTGAGTGTGAACACCATTGCTGCAGTTTTGAATATTCGCCACTAGATGGCAGTCTTGTCCCACACAAGAGTTGTGTTCTCAGGCAGTGAGTCAGTGTGTTGGGGGGTGTGTGTGTGTGTGAGGGGTCAGCCCCTGCTGTTCTGACTTAAACAAAGCATCTCAGGTTTACTGTAGGCCAGTGCACGCCCTGCTGTTCTCCCCACGCCATTTCACACGCTCAATTTATTCCTGTCAGTCCCGCTGGGCGTGGGACGCTGCTGATGCTGGAACA
This sequence comes from Tenualosa thibaudeaui, assembly GCA_027481765.1. NCBI lineage: Eukaryota > Metazoa > Chordata > Actinopteri > Clupeiformes > Clupeidae > Tenualosa > Tenualosa thibaudeaui. The sequence continues at coordinate 16,932,903 of JAIFZK010000006.1, read as the reverse complement.
GAGTTCCGTTCTAAGGTTTCTGTGGTCTCCCGGTCCACTCCGCACCCTCGGATGCATCGGCTCAGTGCCCTCTCTCTCTCACTCTCTCTCTTGCTCTGTCTGTCTGTCTCTCTCTCTCTCTCTGATGTGTGCACGTGTGCGTCGTCCTCAACAGTGTTTGAGCCAACCGCTCTGCGGCTACAAAAACAAAAAAAGCCAGTTTTTGTCACCCCGAGACAGATGGGGTCTGTGTCGTCAGGGGGCCCGGGGAAAACCTATCCGCCCACTGTTGGGGTTTGTGCTGACCTTGGTAATATTATATATTGATTTAATATGGCTCCCGCCGAGGCTTAGAACAACAGTTGCGGCCTGTCAGGGGCCCGGAGACGGAGGAGCGCCCTGTTGGCCGACACAGGAGTGGAGGGGAGGGTCCCTGTCTGCGTGCGGCAAAGCTCTGAAATAGCTGTCTAGGAATTTGCTTTATTGAAGTTCCATTCAGATCGGATACCCTTGGCAGTTTCCGCGCTTTTTCCATCTTTATCTAAAATGGAAAACTGAACCTGTGCCTCCCACACGCACGCGGCTCTTCCGCCAAACGCACAAGTGAGCAATCAATCAGAGATTCAAAGCCAGCATTTTTCAAAATGACAGACAGAGAGAGAGAATAAAAGAAAGAAAGAGCAATGAGGGGAGGGTGGGGTGAAAGGAGAAAGAGAGAAGAGAAACATCAAAAGTGGGAAGAGAAAGAAAAGACAAGTGGTGACAGGTGCTGGTGAGTCTTGGCACCCTCATCTGTAAACGCTGAGCACATTGCTGCCACCGCAGGCAGATTTATAAGGCCCGCTTCAGGGACGAGTGTCTGTCAGGGTCTGCAGGCCCCTGAGCTCTATGGGCTCACTACATCTCTGCTGTTTGAAGTCACCAGAGTCAGTGTCAGCGGCAGAGACAGACAGATACACACTCATGACCTGCTGCTGGGATTAGCCTCCTGGAGGACTACATGTCACGCATTTTCTCTCACTTTCTCTCTCTCTCTCACACACACACACACACAGACAATGTCACATTAAGATGTATTTGTCTCTGTAATATCAGAAGGTATCTGCTATTTCATCTTGATTTGGACATTTATGTATTGCATACATAAAAACACACACACACACACCTACACGTACACACACTTTCTTTCTTCAACAAAAGTTAAAATTTGTGTACACTCACTTATTTAACTATTCATATTTTTGAAATAGATAAATGTTTACTTGACATATTCACATATTTGGCAGATCTTCTTGCGGTGAATTCTGCCACACACCCTTGATTTATGAGCAGATAAACCTATTGACAGAAATGGTGCTTTTAAATAATCGGGTCTGGAATGGATGTCGGGAAAGCCAGACAAAAAGAGGTTCACTCTAATGAAGAATAACGATTTGCTCCTGGAGAAAAATAAAAACACCCTTTGGGCCATTTTTACCCCTCCACCAGGCAAATATCAAGCGTTTACCCCGCAGCGCATGTCCCCGGAGCTAGCATCATTCCGACAGACATGCCAGGCTCTTGGAGGCAAAATTGACAAACAACAGAAATGCCAGCGTAGGTAAATATTGCAGAACAAATATAGCCGGGAGCAGAAAAAATGTCAAAGGGGCTGAATTGTCTTCCACAATATTTAGATTGGGATCAAAAGATTTCCCCTTTAATTATTATATTTTCTCTCTCTCTCTCTGTGTGTGTGTGTGTGTGTGTGTGTCTGTGTATGTGTGCTTGCATGTGTGCTTGTGTTCGACGCCACCAGATGGGGGCATGATAGGACCTCATCTCCGAGCACCCCTACACCCTTCCATCACCAAACACACATAGATAAACACACACACACAGAGGCATTCTCATAGTGAGTTATTTGGCTATTTGAGAGCATGCCACGGATGGGGGGGGGGGGGGTTGGGGGGCAATAGGCCTTCTATTAGTTCCCTTTAAGCCGTTTATGTGTTCTGTTTGAACTAGCCCTGCAAATAATCTGCCAGACCTCTTAAATCACACACATACCACAAATGTGATGATGGCACGCGTTACGGTTTCTAAGCCAACACACACACACACACTAATGCCGCTCCTCTGATGATGTTCTCTTACTATCTGTCATACATATATTTCATACTGGGTCTTTCACTCTGTCTGTTAGAGGTCGACTGTCAGACAAGTTGCTTTATCTCTTCCTGAATGGTCATAATCAGAGGGACTTACAATAGTGTGTGTGTGTGTGTGTGTGTGTGTGAGAGAGAGAGAGAGTGTGTGTGTGAGAGATTGAGAAATATAGAGAGTGCATGAGAAGTTAGTACTGTACATTTAAATCATTACTCATACATATACAGTACATACTACACATACCGTTTACATACTGTATATATTTTTATTTAACTCACATGAATTCAATCAAGAACACATTCAGAGTATTAGAGCACTACGATGAACCAGTGACACAAAAATGTCACTAAAAAGAGTTTATGACTCTTCACAGTATCCCTTTGCCATTGAAGATACAAGGCAGAGACCGATCCCTACTTAGGGATCCTAAATAACTGAGTCAGAAATGAGGATGAGATGACTCATGAAGGATGAGTCTCCTTTGCTGTCAAACTTTTGAATCACTAAGAAAAGTTTTTTTCTTTTTCTCAGATATAATTCCAAATTGTAGCTCCCCAAAAGAGTAATTTATGCTTCGACAACACTACTAGCACAGCAGTCAAGCTAAGAAATGTAGAGAGAGAGAGAGTACTTATAATGTCAAATTTTGGAAAGATGAATTTAGTTTCTCAGAAACTGTCCATCCAGGTAAAAGCCATGGAAGGCTTAAAGTTATGCATATTCAAATTGCCTCAACTAAGAAATAACATGGTTTTGATGTTTGCCATCATAAAAAATGATATACTTTGAACCTCAAGACTCTTTTCATGATGATATAGAGATAAAGAGAGTGGTTTGGTATTTGGTATTTGACGTAAACCAAAACTGTATGCATGTGTGTGTGCGTGTGTGTGTTTGGGTGATCTGGGGAGATGACTGTCAGAGGGGCAATGACCGTGGCAATTAGACAAGTCGAGTATCATTCCATTGTGTGTATGTGCGCGTGTGTGTATGTGTGTTTTCACAGTCATTCTTGTGTGACACCCCATCTTTGCTAGAACACACGCAGACTGCGCATCATAGTGTTTGTGTTTGCATGCAGGTGTGTCTTTGTGTGTTTGTGCTTCTGTGTGTGTTATAGTCAGTGTTTTTGTAGCCCTTGTGGTTCCACTATACCACAACTGGGGGAGCCTAATCACAGGCCACACACAAACACAAACACACACACACACAAATAGATGTATGTTATGACATTTCAGCTGCATTGAAGGATCATCTCCATAGTACTAAACAGAAAACAGGGTGTAGACAAAAAACAAAGCGTGACCACTGCACACTGGATGACCTATACTTTTCATTATTGAGCAAAGGAGTGTGCTTCATCAGGCTTGACAGGGTGTTTTACTGTGGGTGTGAGTGTGTTGTATCTGTGTGTTTGTACTCTATGTAAGAGTAGAATTCATGCTGTATCCCTAGTTTTAGGCCTGATTTACCAAATATAGACTGTAGTTTTAGAAATGAAACCTGTGTGTGCATGCCTGTGTGTGTGTGCGTGTGTGTGTGTGTGTGTGCGTGTGTGTGTGTGTGTGTGTGTGTGTGTGTGTGTGTGTGTGTGTGTGTGTGTGTGTGTGTGTGTGTGTGTGTGTGAGAGAGAGAGAGAGAGAGAGAGAGTGTGCTGGGCTTGCATTTCCTCAGTGCTTTGTTTGCCTAATAGGAGTGATGAAGGCAGAGTGCCTCATTCTCAGTTACCCAGAGCTGCAGACTCCCAACAAGATGAAACACACCGGCACTGCACAAGGCCACTGCACAAACAGCACCAGGGCATGTGTGTGTGTGTGTGCATGTGTGTGTGTGTGTGTTTGTACAGGCAGAGACTATGCCACATTTCTAGTTCTTTGATAGCTGTGATGAACTGAGGTATGAAGACGGGGTAGAAAGAGAGAGAGATGAAGGAGAGGTAAAACAGGGGGATAGAGAGGGGAGGAAAGAGAGAGAGAACTGAGAGGAGTGGGTGGAAACAAAGCCTTGTCTGCCATGGAAGATTGCGCTTCTTAAGTCTCTAAAGACCACCAGTGGAGTCTCTGTTTCATCAGCAAATCCTCAGCCATTACCGCTAATGCCAGAACCACACAACACACCCGCACACACACAAACATGCACACACACACACACACACACACACACACACACACACACACACCCCACCCATCACACACACACAAACTCACACACTTACACACATCACCCATCATATGCAGACACACACACACAGACACATAGATACACACTCATGACTCACGTAACCTCACACAGCGACAGTCTTCACCGGGTCAAGACAGGTCAATGCCCCGATTCCACACCTGTCAACAAAGAAATGATGGGCTATTGTGTGGATTTATGTCTTGATGTATATATATATATATATATATATATATATATATATATATATATATATATATATATATGTGTGTGTGTGTGTAGTTTTAGCTTGCTCATAAGTGTATGTGTGTATGTGTGTTTTGTACAGTATTGGTGTGTGTATGTGTTGTGTTTGTGACTAATTTTGCCACAGCTGTACGAGTATTGAGCTGAAGCCATGTGTATTTGTGTGCATGGATGCATGTGTATGCCGATCAGTTGCTGTGCGCATATGTGTGTGAGTTTGTTTAGCAGTAGCTCTGTCTCAGCGTGGGCAGGGTAATAATTGTATGATTAGAGCAGGACAGCAGGAGGACCACACCTCTGTCTGGTTTTTCTCTCAGATGCGTGTGTGTGCGTGTGTGTGTGTGTGTGTAGTGGATGGGAAGGGGGTTTTGTTCACTGACTCATGTCATTCCGATGAGCTGGCGGAGGTGCTGCCCTTAACTCCGTCCCGTGAGGCAGCATAGAAATATTTTCTAAAATTTTCTAAAATTTCAAAACACATTTCTTAAAAGGTTATAGTGTGACAACTTTTGTCCCTGACAAAAACTGTGTTTCTGCCTTGCATAGTTCTGAAACAACTGCAATAAATCATCATACATGTGTTTGACAAGTTTGATATATTTCTGGCATATTCGCAATGACTGTGACATGTCTGTGTTCCCCCTTGACAGTGCCGTCATGTTGCAAGACCAGTCAGATGAAATGATACTGTCATTGTACGGTGTAAACCAGGCTTAACTGTCATCCGCTTGGCCCAACAGCTCTCCTCTTTTCTCTCTCCCACTCAGTCGGCCTGTCACTCATCTCTTTTGAAGTGATTGTCTTCGGGATAATCTCTGTGTCTGTCTCCAACTACTAGACCCACTATTCAATTTTGTGTCATTTTTTTACAGGTCTCCCTGTAGTGTCTGTGTCTGGATGGGACTTTAACACACAAAAACCTTTGTACTGTGTTGATGTGTTGATATGTGTGTGTGTGTGTGTGTGTGTATTTATGTAGTAGCGTGTATGTATACATGTAAAGTATGTGTGTATGCACATATGTATGTACATAGCTACCACCATTGTGCCCTCAACTCTAAGTTGATCTAAGGGAGGCTGGCCCTGGAGTAATTGACAATGCAAATGTAAGTTCCTTTGGATGAAATGTCTGCTAAATACATAAATGTAACGTAAATGTAATGACATTTCATTCATGCATTCCCCCACCCCCCCCTCAGATTGGAGTGGAAAAAAGAGGATTTATAAATGTCTTATGTCTGTCAATTAACTTCAGAACACACCACACGAACAAACACACACTCTCCCAGTCGTACACACACACTCACACACACACATACACACACACACGCACACACAGGCAATTAGAGCATCTTCATCCTCTCAGTGGAATGGTCTTCCTCTGATCCTTTCCTGAGGCTCCAGCGCAAGCCCAAGGTTTTACGCCAGAGGAATTTGGCCTGTGAGTGTTTGTATGTGTGTGTGTGTGTGTGTGTGTGTGTGTGAGAGAGAGAGAGAGAGAAAGAAAGAGAGTGAGAGTGAGAGATTTTTTGTTCTCAACAACTGATGTAAGGTATGAAGAGTGGACACAAAAGAAAGGCAGGCCATTAACATCTTTGTGTGAACTGAAATTCAAATACAGGGTGACATTTTACTCTACCAGAAAGCTGACACTGTTTCCAATTAGGCTGACAACAATAGTCTGCCTTGTCAGCCTAGATGATTAATACTGTATAACAACATGCACAGAAATACACTTAAGTTTAAGGCGTTCACCTTCCTAAACACAGAAACATACACACACTCCTCCCATGAAGGATTATCTTGTACAACAGGCCTCACACAAGACAGTGTGTAGATACTGTGTCCTTTGTGTAATTGATAATATTTGAGGTTAAGCTAACATGAGGCTGCTGTGCGCGGTATGAGCTCTCTATGCTAGCGGGCTAATCATCTGCCCTCTATTAATCACTTAAATAAACCCTGGGCTGTGTAGCATAGGAAAGCACAGCCCAGTGTGCAGGCTAGCTTCACGCTGGCTAGCAGGACTAGCAGTCTGTCTCTCTCAGCATACATTATGGCTGTTCTTCCACACGGTCATCTGTCCTCTTCCACTTTTAATTCCCCTGTGGAGTTCAATTTGATTTTCAAACACGCTTTATCTCTCTGTCTCCCACTTTGTCTCTGACCCACACACACGCACACACACACACACACACACACCACACTTGTTCTCTTTCTTTATGCCTTCTTTATCAAAGTCTTTCTGCTTTTCTCTCCTTTCTGTCCCCCTCTCCGCGCTTTGTGTGTGTGTGTGCGTATCTCTCTCTCTCTCTCTCTCTCTCTTTAGGACCCCCTGCCCCTCCAATCCCTCCTGTGCTGGCTTGCTTTAATTAGCTCAGCTCAGACCGTGTGGAAGAGTTGTGTGGATTTTTTTTTCTTTTCATGGGGGGTTGGAAGTGGTGGTGGTGGTGGAGGGGAAGAAAACAAACAGGGGCCTGGAGGCCTCCAGCAGCCCCCCCACCCCCCAACCCTCCCCTTGCTGTGGGCGCTGGTGTCTGTGGGCAGACGGGGACACATGGCGTAAGCAAACAGCAGTAATTGCATTAGATCCCCCCAGTGGAAACCGGTAATTCCTGCGACTCATTTAGGGAGGTGGAGAGGGATGGGGTGTGTGTATGTTTGTGTGTGTGTGTGTGTGTGTATGGGGTGGGGTTGGGTGTGTGTGTGTGTGTGTGGGGGGGGGGGGATTCTGCCGCACATCTTTCTCTCCTTTCTCCTCCTGTCTCCTACCATATCTTCTCTCATGCTCTCTTTTTATCAAATGTCTCCATAAACTCTTTCTGTCTTCCTCTCTCTCCCACTCTCTCTCTGTCTCTCTCTCTTTCTATACAAATCTACATACAAATTCTATACAATTCAACACAATTGTTTTGTTAATTAGCCATATTTCACTATTCTCTTCTCATAGTCTTTCTTGTTTGTGTTGTGGCCACATTTTCCCCTTATTTCTTCACTTGGCAATGTGTGTCTGTCAAAGTGTCTTTTGTTTTTTTGTTTTATCTCAGTGTTCCTTTCTCTCTCTGAATGAGTCTGTCTGTGTGTGTGTGTTCGTACATGCATGCAGAGAGAATGTTATGTCTCCAACATTGTCCTCTGAACTGACACAGCTCTTGACACACATACACACACACACACACACACACACACACACACACACACACACACACACACACACACACACACACACACACACACACACACACACACACACACACACACACACACACACACACACACACACACACACACACACACACACACGTAAGAGCGTAGACAAACACATCACCCCCTAAGCAAATTAGGAAAAAGCCCAGCAGGGTCCAGAAGACCTTTAGCCTAAATCTCCATCAAACAAGGCCTAGAGGCTCAGGCCCAGAGACTATAAGCTCCTCAAACCACTCACCCTCTCCCTGCACCTAGTCCACACACACACACACACACACACACACACACGAGAGAGAGAGAGATGTGTGTTATAGGAGCATCTGCACCCTGGTGGTACAGGAAGGTTGCTGAAGACAAAGAGCAGTGCTAAGTCAAATGCAATGTTTAATAAAATCACAAACAAGGCTGCTTAGTGGTGATGGGGTGGGGGGTGTCTTTGTTTGAACTTAACACTTTTCCAGGAGAGAAATCTTGTGTTGAACTCTGTTGCTCTGTGTGTGTGTGTGTCTGTGCATGTGTGTGTGTGTGTGTGTGTGTGTCAGTAGAAGAGGTTTAATTGTGTGTGGTCTTGGGTTTAGTGTCGTGGAAAATAAACAAGTGCTTCATCCTCTGAGTGACTCCAGCTTTATTGGGTCTTACCGAGACCTCAGGACACACACACACACACACACAAGAGAGTGCAAGAGGCAAGGACACGCTAGACAGAGAGCAGCATGATGGTCTGTTTGGCTTCAGTGCTTTTGTTTTCATGGTAAATCTACCACAATATTCACTGCTGGTAGACTATTACAGTACAGTAATCCCTCATGCCATTACCACTCCACAGTGTGTGTGCGTGTGTGTGTGTGTGTGTGTGTGTGTGTGTGTGTGTGTGTGTGTGTGTGTGTGTGTGTGTGTGTGTGTGTGTGTGTGTGTGTGTGTGTGTGTGTGTGTGTGTGTGTGTGTGTGTGTGTGTGTGTGTGTGTGTGTGTGTGTGTGTGCGTGTACACATTTACATGTGTGCGCTCATGCGTGTGTTCGCGTGTGTGTGCATGTGCATGCATCCATATCTGTCCACAACTGTCCTGTTGTGTCCTGTTTGAATTTCTTTAGTTACATATGCCAACAATTATACTGTTTCATTCAGATCTAGATATTATTTAGACAAAGTAGACATTAGACTGAGACACTAGAGAGATATGGATGAGTTGACATGTCTTATTTCAGAGGTGAGCTCAACTGTTACTAGATACCAAATGTTATACCTAGATGCACATGCTACTGTCTCCTTATCATCACTTTCCCCATTGTCAGGTCTTTTCTCTCATCTTGTGTGTGCTACTGGGCAGAGCTTTGGGAAGGCTGAGGCTGACATAAACAGTGCCATTATGATGATGATGATGGTGATGATGAAGATGATTATAGATGAGTTAGAATACTGTATAGGTGTGCTTGTGTGTCTGTGTCTGTGTTGAATGTTCTGAGAATTGGTATGTATTTAATTGTTATTTTGTGTGATTACAGACTAAGCTTTTAATCTCATTGTACCTATACAATGACAATACATTTTGATTATGATGATGATGATGATTCTCTCTCTACTTTTCCCCTCTTTTGACCCAGCTGATAGTGATGATTATGATAATGTGGATGATGATAAACATCACTGTCATCATCATCATCATCATGTCTGTGTTGGATTCTAAGCCAGACAGAAGTGTGTGGCCTGGGGAGTGGTGTGTGTTTGATTGACAGCTGTGGCATTTTGAGTGACTGGCGATGTGAGCGGCCCACACCCACACCTCAGGAGGAAGTAGGTCTGGCTAATCCCTGTCCCCCAGAGGCCCTGATCTTAGCCCTCTGAGCACACACACACACACTCTCTCTCTCACACACACAGACTCTCTCTCTCTCTCTCTTTCTCTTTCTCTCTCTCTTTGACTCACATAAACATGCAGTCCATCAAGCCAGATGCCTTGACAAGCACAGCAAGGAACACCCACGGTTCCTCCTCAGAAGGTCACACAACACACTTACTCACACACATGCACACACACACACTTTGTGGTCCGATGGAACGATGACTCTAACTGGACACTTGAAGATGAACACACTGGAGATGAACACAATGAATTATCACACTCTGATGACAGACATCTCTATCAACACAGTATTTTACATCACCATCCTTAAGACACTGGCAGGTTGTCTTCAGATTGTCCTTGTTTTTTAATTGTTATTAACTGAGTGCATACTTGCAAACAAAGAAAGCATGCAGTATAAGTGTATGTGTTACAGGGATACGTTACTGAAGTGTTAAGATTATGTTGCATATGCAACAACAGTAAGAGTAGCTTCCAGGCTAATCAGTGAAAATGGCTACACCAGACACAACAGTGCTGCGTACATTCTAAAAATATATATAGATATTTTTTTTTATGTGATGTGACAGCGCTTCAGTAACGCACCTGGTATAACCCTGGCCTTAGACAGACAGATAGATAGACAGACAGCTCATAGATAGACAGGGAGAGAGGGAGTGATTCCTGATCCAGGTGAGTCAGAGGTGAAGGTGTGTCTGGATGAAGGCCTGCAGAGGGTGGAGGTGCTATGCTGTGTGTGGCCAACCATGAGCTTGCCCTGTGGTGGGGCTTACCTGTGCCTCTCATCCTTTTGTGTGCCCTGTTCACTGTGGGCTGATGGTCACCCCAGTAGTTTCTATGTGTGTGTTATAAAGTGATATGTGTTTGCATTTATACCCTATCTACCTGTGTAAGAGTAAATAAGAAGGTATTTAACAAACTTTTCTGAGCTTTTTTCCCCCCTTTATTCTGTATTAAGAGTGAAAAGTAATGGGAACAGATGAGGTGAAGGATTGGGAAATGACCACATTATAATGTGGGTCTCTGAGGGTACTTGGACCTGAATGTGTTGCAGCAACCACAGTGCACTCCATACTGAGCAATATACTGTATTTGCCATAAAATGACACAAGGTGGCGCTGTATAAATACAGTGCAAATGTAGGCTCACCTGTTTTTTTGGGAAGTGTTTTTGAGTGTATGTACTATATGTCCAATTATCTGTGAAACTCAGAAGATGACACTGGGTGTGTGCAAGGTATGTAAACAGATGATAGGTGTGTAAAGACATATATAAATAGGCCTGCCTATGTGTGTGTGTGTGTATGTTTATGTGTATATTTGTGTCTGTGTGTGTGATGGGTAGACAGGTGTGTGTGTGTGTGTGTATAAGTGTGACGAAAAGGCAGGTGGGGTGTTTACAGTGTGCATTCAAGACCTGCTGATCTCCCTAATTGAGGTATAGGAGTGCCGACGGTGTTGCTCAATTAAGTATCTCCCAGCTTAAGACAACCACTGATGAAGCCATCAGACACGCAGATGACAACACAGTGCAGTGGGGGAGAGAGGAGTGGAGAGGAATGGGGCTTAGCTGGTGGGCGTGCTGTAAGCTGTGGAATTATGGGTAAATATTTGTGGTGCGGTGTGGCAGGAGGGAGAGGTGTGGGCACCGTCTGTCCTGCAGACTGTGTGAGGGAACAGGGGTGTGGGAACTGAACAGTTTGTGAAAAATCACCTATCATCTGCATTCTTAAATATTCAATTTAAAAATATCTATATTTAAATTTTTCGGTTTCATATTTTACAACCCTAACAGATTTTGTGCCAGTTGAGGTCCTCTCTTGAGAAACACCATCACTATTTCCCCCCAAACACTGCAAATAGTGCTGCTCATCACTGGATAAAGATGTAATCAAAGTTATTAGGAAACATTTCTGTTGATATTGGTATTTCAATTAAAACAATCTAAACAAAACAAGAAAGCTATTTCACCAACACAGAGAGAAAATACTTGATAGAGTACCATTGAAAAACATTACAATTTGTAGTGTAAATTTCATTTAACTACATTACTTTTTATGGAGACAAAAGGTTACCCAATGATTGGTTTCACAGTAAGATAAACATGGGTTATTCTGTATCAGCGAGGTCTACATGGCAAACCAAGTTGTTACTATTGCATTATTCTTGCTAATACAAAAATTATTTGAGTTATTTGAAAATAATAATAATAAGTTTCATTTCATTTTTTAAATGGACCTGTTTATTGTCTATAAAAAAGTCTATTTTTTCATGCAATAAAACAAGAGCACCACTGGGTGGAGTAAGGGTTCACTAAACAAGCCTCAGTTTCCACTAATGACCACAAAGTGCGTCACAGTAGCATGTTTTTGACAGCTGTATCTTTCAAATGTGACTTTTGTGGGGGAAAGACATAATAATAATAATAATAATAATAATAATAATAATAATAATAATAATAATAATAATAATAATAATAATAATAATAATAATAATAATAATAATGTTTTACTTTTCTTATTTCTTATTTCTTATTCTGTATTTTAGCCAACAGCAAATCATACATGGACCTTGGCACCATTTATTGATTTTTGAAACTACGCCAGACTGGAGCCTTACCCAGAATGTCTTAGGGGTCTTTTCTTTTCTCTAAAAAACTGTGGGTCTAGGAACAGATGTAACTATAAGTCTTCAATTATCACTGAATCTCAGGGGAAAGGAGAAAAGAGTTGGTCTTCAGAGCAGTAACAGGCCCGACATACACCGGAATTCCCCCTAGTTCTCTGGTTTGAAGTAGAGCAAAGTATTCTGGGGAGAAACGACAAAGTGCTCAATATATCAGCATATTGCAGAGCTGGATTAATGCTTTGAAATGCTGACATGGCGCTGTGAATTACAGCACCCATGAATTATTTGTGTCCGCAGTAAAAAGTAAAGATGTGCTTAAAAATTTTCATTCTGGAAAAAAATATCATAAACTTTTATGACACAAAGGCGTGGGTTCAGTAAAAGCACTGTAAATCTGTTACTCAGCTATACCCTCAACAGCATTAAAAAAATCTGCCATACCTGGACCATATGTCTGAATTTAAGTATGCAATGTCCTTAAATTATGTTGCCATGGTTATTTATGATCTCTGGACCGGAAATACATTTTGATTCCATTTCAGTATGTCTCTGATATCTGCGACCCGGGAAAAACTATGCAGTCTTATTTTATTTTTTGATTGCTACAAGTTTAATCATATTTTTTAAACGTATAATCTGAACAACAACAACAGAAATCCTCTGTATTATTTTGCACTGAGCTACTGCTACAACTACAGCTCTTTAGGTGGGAACGGGAAAAAGTCAAACTTTTATTTGCATTGTGCAAGCTAAGCTGTTTATATACATGAAAGGGTTTCTCTATTCTTGAGACTCCTTTTATAGAGCATGCAGAGCCTATATTGGCTTGGGTTCTTTCCAGATCATGGAATTTACGTTTCCTCAGAATACATTTATGACCTCCTTACACAATTAGACACACACATGCACACACATGCACACACATGCATGCATGCACACAGACATGCACGCACATGTGCACACTCTCAACACACTCAGACACACACACACACACGCGTATTGGATAATAGACTAACAGAGAAAGACATTCTGCCCACAAAGCATTCATACACAAACACATAGAGACATACTGGGGGTTTCCCATCTTTGCTTGCGTGCGTTATGTAAGGGAGCTGAGGGAAACCACCAGGCCTACCGGACAGTTCTAAAGCTCCCGCCTCTGCAGCCCTGCGTCTGGGGGTTAAGTTCGGGCAGTCCCCCTGTTGACAGAGGTGATCCTGTTTTAGCCTAGTGTTTCATCTGTGCTCCACTCTGCCTGTCCTCTACAGGGGCATAATGGCCGGCAAGCACTCACCTGACGAGTGAAGAGAGCAGAGGCGTTTGAGGCACAGTGATCCCATAATCAGCATAAACAAGCGAGATAATGCGGGGTTTAAACTCTAAAGGATGTCAATGGTGTGCCTCAGCCCCAGAAGAGCTCTCCTTAATGCCATATATTTGAACTCTAAGATATGCTAGTGATGTGTCTCAGTCTTAGAGGCTGTCACCGTAATGCCACATTTAAACTCCTCTGAGATCTCACAGTGTTCTAACTACTTTGTGCAGAGAAAGCAGGTTTTGTGCTATGAAGGTGAACCTACACACAGTAATGAATAATTTGTGTGGCTGTAATTGATGAAAGGTATGGATACTATTATTAAGAGACTGTGAAATTCCAGAAAGAGAGGGAACGATTGAAAGAAAGAAAATGCATTTGAATGACAAAGGACAAGTAGTAGTCTGGTGCTTTTTTGTTTTAAAATGTTTTGTCACTGCAAGTACAAATTTGACATATTCCCAAAACAAATTTTGGAATATTTGATTAAAAAGGCTAAAGGGATCATAGAATGGATGAATTGAGTATTGTACCTTGTTCACTGATGTTAAAATAGAAGGTATTAAAATTTGATTCTTCAAGAATAAACTCAAATGCAATTTTACAAGTCCAATCACAACTTCACATTTAGACTAGGGATTGAAATAGTCTGTGTTAGCTAAATGGTGCCCTCTTTGGCAACCACAATTACATTATAGTTAATTTCATGACAGCATAGCTAGGATTTGTTCTTTTTCACCCATTTTTAGCGTTTATTTTAATGTTTATATAAAGTTCACGATTTACTTTATGAAGGAGGATACAACCATGTTTCATGCTCATGACAGCTCTGCAGCTGCATTTACAATGAAGCCAATTTAAAAATGGGTTCTTGCTCTTCATGACCCTTTAAAGCAACACCATGTGAGAAGTAATATTGATACCTTTGGCCTTTGTATTCAATGCCAGATGGTAACCACAGTCAAAAGATCACCAGTCAACCAACCTATCAACATTGCATAATGCAGTATCAAATATCCTTGCATTTGCAATGTCGTCATTCTCACTTAAGTCATGGGTCGGAATGAATTTTAAAAACATGTTATGGTAAAAAAAAAACGAAATATGAATAAATAATGAATAATAAATAAAAATAAATATGACCAAGACATTCAGTGACCGGAAAGGCAGGTGTGTGTGTGTGTGTGTGTGTGTGTGTCTGTGTGTGCGTGTGCACTCTCCATAAAAACCTCCGGCCTGGCTTTGGTAACAGTTACTGTTGTCAGCTTATGACACTCTGATTCCAGATCCAAGGTTTATCTTTTGCAAATAACTGTGAAATAGCTTGGCACAAAGTGCACACACTCAATAAGCCTTAAATAAGACGTCAAGTGTGTGCTGGTTGGTTTGCAGAGTGAGGGCCTGCTGGCCGGCTGGCTGGTGGGGTGGGCAGGGTGGGCAGGCTGCATTTGCGGGGGGATTCCAGTGGGTTCTGTGGGTTAGGGACTCTAAACACACTTGAGCTGGATTAGAACAGGACCTGGGCCTCCCTAATGCACACTGGCCTTCTCTCCTCTCCTCTCCTCTTCTCTCCTCTCCGATCTGATCGCTTTCACTCTCACTCTCACAGCCCAGCACAGGCACAAAAGACGGGTGGTGGTGAGGGGGGTGGAGGAGAGAACAGTGGATAAAATTGGATGAGCATAGACACACAAGTGTGTACACACACACACACACACACACACACACACACACACACTCACAAACAAACAATCAACCATCAATGAAAGTGAATCACTGAGTTTATTGCATTTCAAAGACAATGCTCTCTCCCTTTCCCCTCAAACACACACACACACAAATGCAAACAAACTTTGTTTTTGTTTGTTGAAGCCATGAGATGTGGTTGTTCTTAGCTTGAATCTAAAGGGGGATGAAACTGAACAGGATGATGTAGACCTGTCAGATATACACTATAGTCAAATGTTCCTTTGTGGCTTTTACAGGAGCAGCTGAAATCAATTGATGTTGCCATGGCATACAATCTATAATGAAGTAACAGTAGTGTATTTAAGCAAATTCAATAACATTGTATCTGTGTCCACAGAAATATTTCTTTCTTTTTTTTAGATAATATCATGATAATTAAATGAAGGAATGATCACAAAATTAAAAATACATTTAAAACTGTTCAACTAATTGCCTTTGGCTTTGGCTTTGATGAATAAGTGAATAACAATGAATGTGCTTTAATTTAAATGTTGAACCACAAGTCATCACTTCACTCCCAATGTAGAGACTAGTGTCTTACTGCCAGGTCCTCTTTAGTGTTGAAACTAAAATTATTTTATGTACTTATGAGTAGAAATTGCATTCGGTCATTGCACAGTTCTCATAATTAAATATGAAATAATTGAAATGATTACATATGAAACAGATTAATATTCATTAAACATATTTTGTTAATAATGATATAATTTAATGTAATTTGTCAGGCATATCCTCACCTCTGTGTACTTCCTGTAATTTCTGATTAAACACTGAGCTCATTACATTTAGCAATTTCTGTAGATTGTGTTTTGCAAAAGGAGGCTTTATATCCCTCAGTGTTATTTATTCCAAACCTCCAAACTGCAGTTGTCACAGTACCTTGAATTTGAACTGATTCACTGTACACTTTTGGGATCAATTACACTGAACTGGACAAAAAAAGATGACAATTTTGCAAAATCGTGTGTGTGCTTGTGTTATGTGTTTTATGTGTGTGCTGCAAGAATTCTATGCATATATTTTATAAATATACAAGTATAACATGAGATCATAGGATCTGTCAGAATTAATCAGATTTTTCATTTTTCAGATATAGAACCATTGCCAAATATAACCATTGGATTTCCACAGATTATCTACATTTGGGTACAAAGAAATAATGGATAAAAAAATACTTCAATCTGTCAGCTTACCTAGAAAAACTTTGCAGTCACCCCAGACACAGCAAACCGTGTCCTATTTCATAATGCATTATAATATGTTGCTTAGTCAATGCGACAGAATGATTTTCTTGGAACTGTGGGTGTGCCATGTTTAACACCCAGGCATTTGATTGGGAATGCTAAAAGTGTTGCATTAGTGAATAGAAGAGCAGTTTGGCTGTTTGGAGAGAACTGTTTACTTGGAGTGCAGGTGGCTGGATGTACACGCTCAGCAGCCTGTGCTCCTGTTTCCTCTTCTCCCTGCTACAGGAAATGAAATGTCCTCAAAAAAGAAGGGGAAGAAGAAGAGTGAAAAAAGGCGAGTCACCAGAACACAGTGGAGAGGATAAGCAGTGATCCCCTCTAAGTCT
This sequence comes from Tenualosa thibaudeaui, assembly GCA_027481765.1. Taxonomy (NCBI): domain Eukaryota; kingdom Metazoa; phylum Chordata; class Actinopteri; order Clupeiformes; family Clupeidae; genus Tenualosa; species Tenualosa thibaudeaui. The sequence goes on along the minus strand of JAIFZK010000006.1, from coordinate 16,916,019 downwards.
CATTGAATCACTCTTAAACGGCACGGCTCTCCCGGCCACCGTGCCGGCTTCGCTAAAAACCTCTAAGTCGCCGGTTAATTCTTGTTTCTGTCGTGAGGCCTGAGGAACTGGGGCGAAGCGACAACTTAATGCCAGACGCATCCCGCCAGGGGATCCCACACCCTGAACACACACACACACACACACATACGCACACACACATGCTTACTTGCTCTCTTTTTGGGCTCTCACCCTCACTTTTGCTCCTCATTTTGCTCACCCCATTCATTCCTGGAGCAACAGCCTGCACCGTGGGCCCCTAAACCTGCTCCCCCCACCACCACTACGACCACCACCACCTTCTACTACTAACATCCCCCCTCCCAGACTGTCAGACTTTTGGGTTACCACACACAGGCCTACACAAAAAACAAACTTGCACACACACCCTCCCCTCCTCAACACACAAAGACGGACTATAGCTAGATGACATTTCCTCTTATGGATCCCCCCACTACGCTATTCCTAAACCACACACACACACACACACACACACACACACACACACACACACACACAAACATACACACACACACATACACAGACACATGCCCCCCTTCCCCTAATCCAATCAGTAAGGCCTTAGCTTTCTAATAAAGTGGCGCTCTCCTACTCTAAGTTTATCCGTGCAGCTGTGCTGGTCTCTTCACGGTCGAGATTAGGCTGGCCTGCCCGCTCTGATCAGGCATTACAATATGAATGGAGCCAATAAGAAGGGTGGATTACAGCCCAGTTACTCTCCAAATCCCCACGCCTGCCTTTGATGCACCCCGAGAGGGGCCAGGACCCGGCGCTGGGGCAGGTTTGGCGGAGGCAGTAAGCACGGCGGGAAAAGAGCGGGCAGTGTGACCACCTGGCAGAAGGAAGGGTCTGTGTGTGTGTGTGTGTGTGTGTGTGTGTGTGTGTGTGTGTGTGTGTGTGTGTGCGTGCGTATCTATATGTCTCTCTCTCTTGCTCTCTCTCTCTCTCTCTCTGTGTGT